>CAUYQG010183291.1:0-19961 GCA_963574415.1 Tarsius wallacei
GACAGCCCACAAACTGGGAAAAAATGTTTGCCAACTCTATATTTGACAAAGGCCTAACATCTAGGAACTACAAGGAACTCAAACATGCTGAAAAGAAAAAAACAAACAGCCCCATTACAAAGTGAGCAAAAGATATGAATAAACTATTCTAAAAAGAAGACATATGAGCAGCCAACAGATACATGAAAAAATGTTCAGCCTCACTAGTCATCAAAGAAATGCAAATTAAAACTATACTGAAATACCACCTAACTCCAGTCAGAATGGCCTTCATCAGTATTTCAAAAAATAACAGATGCTGGAGAGGATGTGGCAAAAAACTAGTACAGCCTCTGTGGAAATCAGTGTGGCAATTCCTAAAAGTTCCAAAAATCAATCTTCCATATGACCCAGCAATCCCCCTACTGGGAATTTACTCAGAGGAACTCAAATCACTCTATTAAAAAGATACCTGTACATATACATTTATCACAGCATTGTCCACAATAGCAAGAACATGGAACCAACCATGCTGCCCATCAAAAGAGGACTGGATTTTTAAAATGTGGTACATATACACAATGGAATATTATGCAGCCATAAAGAACAAAATCTTGAACTTCGCAGCAACCTGGATGGACTTAGAGTCTATAATACTGAGTGATCTTTCACAGAAACAAAGAACTGAGTATCATATGTTCTCACTCATAAGTCTACCTTGAACAACTCTCATAATACTATAAGGAAAGGATTGACAGTATCAGGAAACTGTGGGGATGTGGGGGGTTGGAGAGATGGGATTGGCAGTAGTGGGAATCTGCCTGGGGAAGGGGGAGCACACCTTATCAACAAGGGTACCTGCACAATGAATATTTTTGTACCTAACCCCGAATTGTACCCCACAATTATAAGATAAAAAATTTAAAGGTGAAAAAATAAATAAATAATATAAAAAATACAAATAAAGGTATTCAAACCTCTTAGACTTAAAAAAAGTGCTGTAAAATATAATAATAAACATCTTGGTTTTGTTCAAAGAAGAAAAATTCAGACCAAGAAATCAATAGAATACAAAAGAACACTCAGAAACAAGTCTCATTATATCTAATTCAGGCTAAGATAGGTATGAAGTTCCAAAAACAATGAAGAAAACTTGAATTATTCAAAAAACAAGATTCAGACGGTAGGTTCACTATTTATAAAATCAAAAGAAATAACTCTTGCCTGATTTAGGGTAAAAATTAAGCTTCTAATAGGAGAAAATAGAGTGATTCCAACAAGATACTTTCTTTTTCTCTCAGAAAGCAGTCCAGGTAAGCAGTCTATGCCTAGAAAGGTGGCTCAGCAACTCAAGACCCCACAGAGCTCCAGGTTTTTTCCATCTTGTTCTTCCATTTCCCAGGATGTTGCTCTTGCATGTGGAAGGATGTTTTCCTCATTTTCATTGCTGTAGTTGACTAACTTCCAGCTCTAAATTCCAGATAATAGAACCAGGAAAGACTGGAAACAACTTTGGCTTTACAAGGATGACCTGAAAATTTTACTCTTTACTTGCATCCCACTGGCATTCATAATCACCTCTTGCTGCAAGGAGGGCTTTTACTGAAGGTCCTAGACAGAGCAATATGGCAATAAATAGAAATAAGACACTGTATTAGTCCATTTTACATTGCTATAAAGGAATACCTAAGACTAGGTCATTTATAAAGAAAAGAGGCTTATTTGGTTCATGGATCTACATGGTGTCACCATCTGCTTGGCTTCTGGTGAGGTCTCAGGAAGCTTCTGATAAGGGTGGAAAATGAAGAGAGATGGTATACAACCTGATGAGAGCAGAAGCAAGAAAGGGAAGTTCTAGGATCTTTTAAACAACCATGGCCAAGATGACAGACTGGAGACATTAAACGAGCACCTATCTTAGCAAGAGAGTCTGAGAAAGGGAAGTAAGCTGGCTCTTCAGATGTCTACCTCGAAGTCCAAGCTGAGGATCATTGAATGGACACCTGAGATCACTTAGAACAGGCAGCTCCAAGCCCCAGCCACCTCCAGAATCAGCCCTGGCATGAGACCAGGAGAACACTCAGGAGAAATTTTACATACCTCCCACAAACCTCTGCAGTCCTAGCCATGGGAGAGACAACCCTGGTCCTCACCCTGCACTTTCTGCCACACTGACCAAATGCAGGGAGCTACCTGGAGGCAGAACAGAGGAAATAATTGGGTCCATGTGAAGCCTAGAGGACTCCAGTTCCCCATGAGACCAGCTGTCACGAACACCCCCCCACACACACACGCACACACCAGGCCCTGTAGAACACACTCTGAAAAAGTGGTCTGCACCTCACTGGTGTTCCCCTCTCCCTCTCTCTCCAGCCCCCAGCAAGGATAATGTGCCCACTTTGGAGGCATTTCTCCCATCACACCAATGCCTGGACCAGACCCAGTTCAGGGATAGTCATGGCTCACCTCCAGGCCTTTGCCCATCCCATGAAACAGAGCAAGAACTAGGAGGCAGAGTTCCTCTGAGAAAGTCAGGACCCTGGTGGCCAGACAAGGAGGAACTGTCTTATCCCTGCTAGTTTACATTTGGGTTGTCTAGCAGTGGCCCCAGCCGCTGACAGCGAAGCTAACATGGCTTCATCCATTCGTGGGTTGATGGGGAAACATAGGGACAGCTCCTGCAAGATAGGATACTGCTTTCTGCTTCTGTGTGAAATGAGAGGTCTCACTTGGGTAACAGGAGGGTGCTCTATGCCCACCTGCTCTATGCCAACCTGTGCCAGAGTTGAGCCTCAGGGCCTCTCCTGGCTGTCCACCAACCCTGCTTACATGAGGCACAGGCTGGGGAGGGAGGTGCCAGAGCTCCCAGTTAGTCAGGGTCCCAGGTGCTTGTGCCTGAATGCTGGGAAAGCACCTGAATTGATGGAAAGGGCTTGCCCTGACTCTGCCTAATCACACTGGCAGAGCAGTGCCAGCCGGTTTCCCCACAGATCATCATCCTCACTGCTGCCTATGTCCCTCCCACAGGCAGACCAGATGAGGGAGATCACCTTCACAGCTCCCAGACAACTCCACTGCCTCCATTCCTGACACCACTGGTCAGGAAGGGAGCAAAAAGATGAGGCACACCCATCTGTACACACCCACAGGTCCCACAACCAGATACATGGCCCCACTGCTCTCAACCAGGCTGGGACACCAGGCATCATGCAGCTGCCCCACCCTACCTGAACATTTCACCTCCAGTCACAGCCTCAAGAGGTCATCATTGATCCTCCTTGCCCCCAAAGTGAAGCTTCTGCCACCTTTGCCCCTGCAGCCTATGGGGTAGGAAGAGAACAGGGGGCAGGTTACTAAAGGAAGTCAATAAACCATACTTAGCATATACCACAGACACTGCCATAAGGAGAAATAAATGATTAATTAAAAAATAAAAAACAAGCAAAAAAAATCACCCAAAACAAACCATCACCTCAATAATAGCAACTTTAACAAATAAAAAATAACATAAAAAGAGAAAGCCTGCCTTCACAGATAAGGAGAAGCCAGTGAAAAAACACCAGCAACCCTAAAGCCACCCACAAAGGGACCTCCCAGTCCCCCAATAATGGAACCTATTCAGAATAATCTGTCGCTGCTGATAGACATAGAATTCAGATTAAGGATGGCAAAGAGACTCAACAAGATCCAAGAGAAAGTAGACATCCAAATCTGTCCGTCCATGAAAACAGTACAGGAAGCAAAAACTGACCTGGCCATCCTAAGAAAGAACCAAATTGAACTCTTGGAAATGAAGAGTTCTCTCCTAGAATTTCAAACACAGTAGCAGACTCTAATAGCAGAATCCACTAGGCAGAAGAAGAAAATCTTAGCGCTTGAAGATTGAAACATTGAAGCATTTTGACAAAAATATAGAGAAAATAATTAGGAAAAATGAGCAAGGCTTATGAGAGGTCTGGGATTATGTAAAGAGACAAAATGTATGGCTAAACAGCATTCCTGAGAGAAAAGGGGAAACTAAAAACAATCTTGAACAAGCTTTTCAAGAGATTAACCAAGAAACCTTCTCCTAACTTGCTAGACACGTGGCCATACAGACACAAGAAATTCAGTGAACTCCTATGAGGTATTATACAAGAAGACCATCCCCAAGACACATAATCATCAGTCTTGTCAAGGTCAACATGGAAGAATAAATCTTAAAAGTAGCTAGAGAGAAGAAACAGCCCACTTACCACAAGAGACACATCAGACTTTCAGCAGACCTCTCAGCAGAAACCTTACAAGCAAGAAGAGATTGAGGACCCATTTTTAACATTCTTAAAGAAAAGCAATGCCAGCCAAGAATTTATTACCCCATCAAACTAAACTTCATTAATGAAGGAGAATCAAAATCCTTCTCAGACAAGCAAACCCTAAGAGAATAGGTCACCTCAATCCAGCCCTTCAGGAGATACTTAAGGAGATTCTAAACATAGAAACAAAAGAATGATATCACCCATAACAAAAGCTTAGATAAGCACATAGATTACAGACCATATAAATTAACCACAAAGCCTAGAACACAAAACAACTTCTTAACAACAGTGTGACAGGAGCAAACCCTCACATATAAATGGTTAATTTTAACATTGATAGACTGAACATGCCACTCAAAAGGCAAAGACTGGGATTTCCAGGAAGATGGTGGCATAACCAGTCAGATTGCGCAAGTCTCTGTGTGTGTGAATAAATGTATGGACAATTCTGCATGTGTTTCCTATGTGTAAGTGGGAGTGTGAGAGGCTGACTGAGTGGAGACTCGAGAGCAAGTGGCCGGGGCCTTCCTGGTGAAGCTGCTGGTGCTGCAGCTGCTCTGCTTGAACCCTAGCACTTCCCAGAGCACAGAAGTTGAGCACCATTTTCTAAAATTGGTAGAGTTTTTCCCCAGAAGAATGACTGAAATGATTGCTGACCCCAACATCACAGCACCAGGATGAATGCTGGGAGTGAAGGCCACAGAAAGAGTGCAGTAAGAGAGCCTGAGGCAGAGTCCTAAAGAAGCAGTGGGGAGAAGCCATCCCAAGTCTGGACTAGGCTCCAGAGCCTCACTACCAGGTCCTGAGAGTAGAGACTGTGGTAACTGCTGGAGAGCTATCAACTGGTGACAAAAACAGCAGCTGGTGGAGAAACTGGCCAGATTCTGTAACACCTGGGGAGAGAAGTGCTCTAGAGCAGCCTCTGCAGAAAAGCATCTTGAGACCAGGTGCTGTCTCTGTTATGTGAGGCTGCTCTTTGCAACCTCAGAGAACATTGTCCCCAGTGCACAAACCCTGGTTGGTAGCAACAGATGCAGAATCCCAAATGATCCACCCTCCACCCTGAGCCAGCTACTGGGCAATGAATGAAGACAGCAGAACTGTCTGAGAAGGAGGCTGGTGAGCGCCTAACTGATGCCCCCACCCTCACCCCAAGCAACAAGCGAAAGAGATTGTGAGGGCAGAGCAGAGACAGGAGGTCCCATTCCCCTGCCATGAACCAGAGACCCTAGGAGATGTGACAGTGCTGGGAGAGGAAGAAAGGGGGTGAGATCCCAAGAGACACTGTGTCAAATTATTTCAGCTCCCTTCCCTCACTTGGGCAGGCAATGGCTGCCAATTGTAGGCAGCAGGGGTTAAAGACTCTAACATCTTAACTTCCAACAGCAAATATTAAACCTGTAGTAATAGCCCTGCAGAACCCATCACAAGAGGGAGCCTCCCCTCCACCACCACCACCACAGAGGTATACTAAAGCTGAGAACTCTTTATCAACATTTTTATTTGAGGAGGGGTATTTGTTTGTTTGTTTGATTATCTCATTTGATTGCTTTGTTGGTTGGTTTTCTCTTTTCTTTCCTTCTTCTGTTTCTCTTTCTTTGTTCTTTCTCTTTTTAAATGTTTTTTCTTTGTTTGTTTCTTTTTCTATTTTTCTTTCACTTTTTCTCTTTCTCTTTTTTTTCGCTTTTCCCTCTTATACCCTGTCTTGGACTCAGGGGATATGCCAGCATAGCCACGGTAAGGTCATATTGTGCAGAGATGGAGAGTGAGTCCCACCCAGCAGGCCCATTTACCAGGTAGCAAATCTCAGGGTACAAAATCAACATGCAAAACACAGTTACATTCCTATAGACCAACAACAAATAGGCAGAGAAGTAAATAAGAAGCACAATCCCATTTATAATAGCTAAAATAAACTAAAATAAAATGCCTCGGCATCTTCCTAACCAGAAAGGTGAAAGATCTTTACAACAAAAACTACAAAACACTACTCAAAGAAGTCAAAGATGACACAAACAAATGGGAAAATATTTCATATCCATGAATTAGAAGAATCAACATTGTTAAGATGTCCATCCTACCAAAGGTAATCTACAGATTCAATGCAATATCCATTAAATTACCAACATCATTCTTCTCAGACCTGGAAGCAATAATACAGAAATTCATATGGAAACATAAATGACCATGAATAGCCAAAACAATCCTTAGCAAAAGAAACAAAGTAGGAGGTATCACATTTCCAGACTTTGAACTTTATTATAAGACTACAATAATCAAAACAGCCTGATATTGGTACAAGAACAGGCTTATAGACTAATGGAACAGGATAGAGATTTTGGAAGTAAAATCTCAATTTTTCAGCCAACTTATCCTCAACAAAACCTCCAATAACAACCACTGGGGAGAGGAGAACCTACTCAGTTAATGATGCTGGTAAAATTGGCTGACCACGTGCAGAAGAATGAAATAGGAACCCTACCCAATGCCCCTACCTGTCAACTCCAAATGGATAAAAGACCTAAATGTAAAATGCCAAATGTTAAGAATCTTAGAAAATGCAGGAGACATCCTTATGTAAATTGGAATAGGCAGTCAATTCCTGATCAAAAGCCTATGCCACAAGAGATAAAAACGGGCAAGTAGGACCTCATCAAACTGAAAGGCTTCTGCAAAGCAAAAGAAACTACCAAGAGAGCAGGAGGATAGCCCACAGAATGGGGAAAAAAATATTTGCCAACTGCATATCTAACAAAGGCCTAACAACTAGGATCTTCAAGGAACTGAAACATGCCAAAAGGGGGGGGGGGAGCCCCATTAAAAAGTAGGCAAAAGACATAAATAGACACTTCTCAAAAGAAGACATATGGACAACCAACAGACACATGAAAAAATGCTCAGCTCACTAATCATCAGAGAAAAGGAAACCAAAACCACACTGAGATATCTTCCAACTCCAGTAAGAATGGCCATCATTAATAAAACAAAGAACAACAGATGCTGGCAAGGATGTGGAGAAAACAGAATGCTTCTACATTGTTGGTGGAAATGCAAACTAGTTCAGTCTCTATGGAAAACAGTGTGGTGATTCCTAAAAGGTCTAGAAATTGACCTTCCATATGATCCAGCAATCCCCCTTTGGGGAATATACCTGGAAGAACTTAAATCACTCTATTAAAAAGATATCTGCATATGCATATTTATTGCAGCACTATTTACAATAGCAAAAACATGGAACCAACAATGCTGCTCATTAAAACTGGACTAGATTAAAAAATTTTGTATATATGCATGAAGGAATAATATGCAACCATAAAGAAGAACAAAATTATGGACTTTGTAGCAACTTGGGTGGATTTAGAGTTGATAATACTCAGTGATCTATCACAGAAACCAAGAACTGAGGACCATATGTTCTCACTCATAAATGGACCCTGAACATTTACCATATTACTATAAGAAAGGGATTGGCAGAATCCCTTTCTGCCAATCCCTTTCTTGGGAGGGAGGGGACCACATAACATGAATAAGTGCACCTGATCTCAAAAAACCAGGCAAAGTGGGGACCAAAGGTAGGCCTAAACTTTACCTGTACAATGACCACTTGTATATCTAATCCTAAATTGTACCCCACATCTTATAAAATAAAATAAGTAAAAAATGAACAAAAAGGTACAGACTGGCAAATTAAATAAAGAAACATGATTCATACATCTGCTGCCTTCAATAAACATATCTCACTGCAAATAACATCAACAGGCTTAAGATAAAGGGTTGCAAATGTAAATGGCACAAAAAATCCGGGGTCATTATTTTTATATCAGATAAAACAGACATGAAACCAATAAACGTTTAAAAAGGGCTGGGCACAGTGGCTCACACCTATAATCCTAGCACTTTGGGAGGCCGAGGTGAGAGGATTGCCTGAGCCCACAGATTCGAGACCAGCCAGGGCAACTTGGCGAGACCTCAACTCGACAATAAATAAAAAAATTAGCCAGGCATGCTGACATGTGCCTGTAGTTTCAGCAATCTGGAAGTCTGAGGCAGAAGGATCACCTGAGCCCAGCAGGTTAAGGCTGCGGTAGCCATGAGCGTGCCACTGCACTCCAACCTGGGAGACAGAGTGAGACTCTGGCTCAAAAAAAAAAGTTTAAAAGGACAATGAAGGCACTACATAATGATAAAGGGCTCAATTAATCAGTAAGAAATTTCTATCTTGAACATATATGCACCCAACATAGAAGCACCCAGATTTACAAAGCAATTGATAATTAATCTAAGAGAAGAACGGACAGCCATATAATATTGAGGGACTTCAATACCCCACCTTTAGACAATTCATTGACACAAAAACCAACAAAGAAATCTGGAACTTAAACTCGACATTTGACCTGTTAAATCTAATCAACACCTATGGAGCACTTCACCCAACAACCATGGAAAATGCATTCTTCTCTTCCACCCATGGAACATGCTCTAAGATTGACCACATACTCAGCCATGAGTCAAGCATGAACAAATTCCAAAAAGCCAAAATCATACCAAACATCTCAGAACACAGTGAAATAAAAATTAATATCATCACCAACATGAACCCTCAAAAACAAACAAATACAAGAAAATTAAACAACATGTAAATCAAGGCAGAAATAAAAAGAGTCCTAGAGACAAATTAAAATAAAGACACAGCATAGCAAAACCTCTGGGATAACATGAAAACAATCCTGAGAGGGAGATTTAAAACATTGCACACACACATCAAGAAAATAGAAAGATGTCAAGTAAAAAGTCTAATGTCTCACCTAAGGGAACTGGAAAGACAAGAAAAATCCAATCCCAAAGCTAGCAAAAGGAAATAAGTAATCAAAGTAAAATCAAAACTAAATGAAATAGAGGCCAAGGAAAAAACCCATGGCCAGATTAACCAAGAGAAAAAGAGAGAGAGCAAGAGGGAAGGAACGAGGAAAGGAGGGAAGGAGGGAGGAAGAGAGGGAGAGATTGAACAAACACAATCAGAAATGAAAAAGGCAATGTTACAACTGATCCAGAAGAAATGTAAAAAAATTATCTGAGACTATTATAAACATCTGTATGCATGTAAGCTAGAAATCTAGAGGAAGTGGATAAATTCCCGGACACACACAACCTCCCAAGATTGAAACAGGAAGAAATTGAAACTCTAAACAAACCAGTAACAATCCAAGAAATTGATTTAGTAATAAAAAAACTTTTGGCCAAAAAAATCCCTGGGTTAGATGGTCTCTCAGCTGAAATCTACCAGTTGAACAAAATAGAGCTGATACCAATCCTACTGAAAGTATTACAAGCAATGAGAAAGAAGGAATACTTCCCAGTTCATTCTACAATGCCAATATCACCCTGATACCCCCAAAATGGCAAAAACCCAATAAAGAATAAAAGCTACAGGCCAATTTCCCTGATGTGCAAATCCTTAACAAAATAATGGCCAACCATGTCAAACAGCAAATTGCAAGGATCATTCATCGTGACCAGGAGGGCCATTCCAGGTATGTAAGCCTCACTCAACATATGCAAATCAATAATTGTAATCCACCACATAAATAAATGTAAAATCAAGAATCACATAATTATCTCAATAAATGCATTTTATCAAAAAGCATTTAATAAAACCCAACATCCTTTTTTTTTTAAACATATATTTTATTTTTAAGTTGTGGGGTACAGTTAAGGGTTAGGTATACCAATATGCATCATTCAGGCACCCTTGTTGATAAGGGGTGTCCCCCCGTCCCCAGACAGATATTGACTACCATTAATCCCACCACACTTGCCCTCCCTGTCCCCCCCATAGATTCCCACCACTGTCGATCCTTTTCTTATAGTATCACGATAGATGTTCAAGGTCCGCTTATGAGTGAGAACATGTGACACTCAAATCTTTGTTGCTGTGAAAGATCACTCAGTATTATAGACTCTAGTTCCATCCAGGTTGCTATGAAATTTATGATTTTGTTCTTTTTTACGGCTGCGTAGTATTTCATCGTGTATATGTACCACATTTTTTTAATCCAGTCCTCTTTTGATGGACAGCATGGTTGGTTTCAGATTCTTGCTATTGTGAACAATGCTGCGATAAACATACATGTGCAGGTGTCTTTTTAATAGAGTGATTTGAGTTCTTCAGGGTACATTCCCAGTAGGGAGATTGCGGGGTCATATGGGAGGTCGATATTTAGAGCTTAGGAATCGCCACACTGCTTTCCACAGAGGTTGCACTAGTATACACTCCCACCAACAGTGTAGAAGTGTTCCCTTTTCACCACACCCTCTCCAGCATCTGTTATTTTTTGAGTTATCGATAATGGCCATTCTGACTGGAGTTAGGTGGTATCTCACTGTAGTTTTAATTTGCATCTCCTTGATGATTAGTGAGGTTGAACATTTCTTTATGTGTCGGTTGGTCGCTCGTACCAACTCCTTTCTTAATGAAAATCCTCCAACACCTATGCATTGAAGGAACATGCCTCAAAATAATAAGATCCATTTGTGACAACCCACAGCCAACATCATATTTAATTTGCAGAAGCTGGATGCATTCCTTCTATGCACTGAAACAAGACAAGGATGTCCACTGTCTGCCCTACTATTTCATGTAGTGCTAGAAATCTTAGCCAGAGCAATCAGGCAAAAGAAAGAAATTAGAAATATCCAAATAGGAAGCTAAATAATTTCTCTTCACAGTAATATAATTCTTTACCTAGAAAACCCTATAGATTCATTTAAGAAAAACTCCTAGCACTGATAAGTGACTTCAGTAAAGTCTCAGGATACAAAATCAACACTCAAATATCAGTTGCATTTCTGTATATCAACAACAGGTTGAGAACCAAGTCAAAAAACACAATTGCATTCACAACAGCCACAAGATATAAAATACCTCAGTATTTATCTAACCAAAGAGGTGGAAGATTTTTACCAATGAGAAATGCAGAACACTGCTCAAAGAAATCAAAGATGACACAAAGAAATAGAATAGCATCCTATGCTCATGGAATTGAAGAATCAATATAGTCAACGTCCATGCTACCCAAAGCAATCTACAGATCCAATGCAATCCCAGATTCAATGCAGAAACATTTTTCACAGACCTGGAAATGACAATACTTGAATTAATATGGAAGCAAAAAAAAGAGACTAAATCAGCAAAGCAATCCTCAGCAAAAAGAACTAAGCTGGTTGCATCACACCCCCAGACTTCAAACTTGGCTGCAAGGCTACAGTAACCAAGAAAGCCACAGATCCACAACCAATTCATCTTTGACAAAAACATACATTGGGGAGGGGACACCCTATTCATCAAATGGTGCTGGAAGACAAGGTGTCACTGTGTTGCCCAGGCTGGTCTCGAACTCCTGGGCTTGGGTGGTCCTCCTGCCTCAGCCTCCAGAGGTGCTGAGAATACAGGTGTTAGCCACTGTACCAGGTCAGAAATAAAGTTGTTGTGATAAATATGCTCATTATCTTGATTGTGCTGACAGTTTCATGTGGGTATACGTGTCAAAACTTTTCAAATTGTACATTTTAAATATGTGTAATTTACTGTATGTCAATAGTTTTTAAAATAGTGCTGGGGAAATGACTAACCGCATGCAGAAGGAAGAAACTGGAGCCCCACCTTTTGTATCATCATATACAAAAATTAACTCAAAATGGATAAGGGCTTAAACATAAAACCTCTAGCTATACAAATCTTAGAAGAAAACCTAGGGAACACCCTCCTGGAAATCAGACTAAGCAACAAATTAATGGCCAAGTACTCAAAAGTAAATGCGGTAAAAATCAAAACTGATAAATGGGACCTTATCAAGCAAAAAACTTCTGCACAGCAAAAGAAACCATCAAGGTCAGCAGCAGTGGCTCACAACTGTAATCCTAGCACTTTAGAAAACTGAGGTGGGAGAATTGCTTGAGCCCAGAAGTTCAAGGCCAGATTGAACAACATAGTGAGACTTCCCTCATCCCTACAAAAAAAATCACACACTAGCTTGGCATGGTGGCACGTGTCTGTGGTCCCACCTACTCAAGAAACTGAGGTAGAAGGATTGCCTGAACCCAGGAGGTCAAGGCTTTAGTAAGCAGTGATTGTGCAATCCAGCTGGGCAACAGAATGAGACTTTGACTCAAAAAAGGAAAGAAAGGAGGGAGGCACAGAGGGAGGAAAGGAAGAAAGGGCTTCCCTCAGGATCTGCTGTGGAACAGAGGTTGGAGATCCTGGTCTTATTGGCTTTGAAGGTTGTACATTATCTATTAAGTTCCTGCACAGGTGGGATAATTTCCTGATTGCAGCAAGGGAGGACAAATGTAGGACTGTGCCCCCCTGGGATCTTCTGTGGGATGGATGCTGGAAAAACCATCTTCTTGGCCCAGACAAGTATATGTCTCCCATCAGATCTCAGCACCAACAGGGTAATTTCCCAACTACAACAGGACGGGTTGAAAAGACTGGATCCCATCTGGACCTGCTGAGCAATGGACTTTGGGAAGCCTATCAGGGAGGCTTAGACCCCTGGGCTGCAATATATGAGTGAATCTCCCTCTTGGTTGCTGTGTGTGTAGCTTTTAGCTGGAATATTAGCTGAGAGGGACTGGAGACAAGCCAAGAGGCAGCTTTTAAGTTCACTGACTAGACTGGTATCAGCTGGCAGAGTGACCGTTTCACTTAGACATTAGTGTGCACGGTTCCTTTGGGAAACTTTGGCTGATGGTTTTGGTTGCAGACTGAAGGCAACATGGTGTTTTACCCAAGCCCCTTGGAGGACTAGGCCATTTCCACAACTGAGCCCAAGAGTCAGCTCAGTGGATCAGTCTCCTGGTTGTTGATCTGCACTCTCCAAGTGACCCTCCAAAGTTTTGGGCTCCATCAGGGTTTCATGATGGCTGTGGAATTCTTATTGTTTTGGGAAGAATATGAGAAGTTGACCTTCTATTCTTCCATCTTGGTGATGTCACTCCTCCTCAGTAGGTTATTTTGGCCTGATTTTCCAAAGCTTTAAGCTTTACAGTGGGACTGGGTAAAGCAGGAGAGCATGAGTCTCCAGCAATGGGATTTTTTTTCTTTTTACTGACAGTTATTTTGTACTTTTGGCATCTTCTGTTTTCAAGTTATGTTGTGGTAGGGGTTTTGCCTAGAAATGTATTAGTCGTGCATGTGTTTCACATCATTCAGGGTGAAGACTCTGGGAGGTTACTCACTCCTCCTCCCCAGCCTTCTATGTCTTCAGCTACTCAAAATCACTTGGGAAAAACTCTCTAAAAGTGGTCTAAGAAAAATTATCAGTGCACTCATAGGAGACCAAATTAGAAAAAAACAAAGTGTAATGTCTTAGGTGAGTTGAAAAGAAGCTATTTTTATTGCTTCTATAGCACTGCTTCCCTATGTAATAGTTCTGAATATGATTCATGGAGTGAATTTTGTCCTCCAGTCAATAATAAGAATTTACATACACTTATGGGGTTTTGATTTTCCCCAGAAATGAGAGGTGCTGTTACTAAACAAGACAGCCTTGTCAGAGGAATGCAAGAATCAGACAAGGACTTGGACACCCAGGCTTTCAAAAAGAATTGTGAGGCCCAACATGTGTCATTTTGGTGACCCGGCATAGCCCCTGTAGAAATATTGTCACCTGATTTAAAAAATGATCATTGATGGGCATAAGGGCCAGCAAAATGACTGTATGCAGATACAGTTTTCCTTTTTGCTTTTTCTCCACTCTGCAGGTCCCCTAAGGGAGAAAGGCCTTTCTTAGTTTCACTCAGGAAATCAAGGACAGAGCATAACTGGTTCCTTGATGTCCAGACTAAGGTTCACTCTACCATTCTTTATAACTAGCTGACTTGATCAAATTGCTTCAAATGTAAATCTCTATTGTTCTGACTCATGCCTGACCATGGGCCTCCCGATACTAGGAGCCCCCATTATTTCCCAATTATTGAAAGTTTAATAGGAAATTATTAATTAAAAAGAAATTTACAGCAAGATTTTGGCAGATAACACTTTGTTCAAGGTATCCACTGGTGTTACACCACCATTCAAGTTGGTCCTGCCCACTTGAAGACTGTGCACCGGGGCAGAGAGGAAAGTCTTTTCATCCCACTCACATATCAAGCTTTATCCACCTTCCAGATATCCTCTGTTCTCTGATTCCTTCTGAATTTCAGGAACTGGCAGTACTTTGCTATCTTCCATACCTACGTCCTACTCTTATCTGACTTGGACAAGTTCCCTGTTCTCACCAACCTCAGTAATATCATCTGGAAAAGAGACAGCCAGAACATATGGACTTTTCTGAGCCCCTCTAATAAAACTCCAAACTACCTAGAGCTTCTAAGGGCAGATGGGTAACCTTGGGAAAGAATAAGCATTTGGGTCACACCACCAGGCAAAAAACTGAGAGTAATGCTGAGGGTAACTGAGGACAAGGGGACTTTAGAATGGAGAGATAGGGAGGCTGATGCTAAGGACCAGTTGCAGCCTTGGCTCCAAATACAGAGGCTGGGATGGCATGTGCCCCAATCCTCTCAGTCTTCTGTGGTTTTCCTCAGAAGGAGAGCACACCGGAGCCTTGGCAGTGCTGTTCCCATGCGTGTGTGGAGCCTGGATCCTGGCAGCACTGTGACTGACTGGGGGAGGTGTTGCTCAGACCCACCCTTCAAGGAGGACCTTATTGCCCAGCTACATGGAATGTGGTTAACTGACCTCTGCCAGTTGCCTCACATAGAACCAGAAGCCCCAGCCAAGGACAGAGTAAATCTTTGGTACAAGAGTCTACCCTTTTCTGCCCAACAGAGAATTCCTCTAATGGAAAATCCTTGCTCCAGAGCTTCCTGTTAGGCTGACAGAGATGCTGTCGAGTCGGCGTGGTGATGGCTCCTTCCACCCAGTCCCGCTTCCTCTTCTTTACTTTCACAGGTATAATGCTGCAATGAAACTTACTTCTTAACTCTCTCTCCAATCCTGCTTCCAAGAAAACCCAACCTGCAAAAGGTGGCTCACAGAATAATGAGAAGCTTGATTCAAGTTCAGGGGTACTGTAAGAAATAAGAGTGTCCAGGCAGCATGATCACAGCCAGAACCTTATATCATATGGACCCTATTGTATTGTTGCAGTCCTGGAGGGTCATACTTGCCATCCATGATCTTGTAATGAGGTGTCACTATGGACAACAAAACTCTCTTTCACTGGGAAATAATGCTCCTTTGTCGTTGCTGCTTTGAGGCACTTCAAGGAGATCTAAAAAGTCAGGTGGAAGCACTGGCTTTGCTGAGTATATTAGCAGAGCCATAGACCTCTAGGGTGAAGAAAATGCACCCTGTGGTCTGTTCCATTCCTGCAGTAGGAGACCACCTCTGTTACCAAGTCTCAAATATCACCTCAAATAAGGAGATGCCATAACATAAAAGGAAGTTCCACATAGTGGAAAGTTTTAAAGCATATAAATATCTCATATACCGTGAATTTTCATAGAAGTCCAAATTTCTCATGAAACTCCAGGCACTCCTTACATGGGCAGGTGCAATAAGAGTAACACAAATGTTGCCACCTCTGGAAATAGAGGGCCACATTCCCTAATTACCTTGCAAACATCCCTAAGAATGTGACTTCTCTTATTGAGCTAGACAGTGAGATAGTTCTTTATCAGTTTCTCCACCAGCAGCAATTTATTTCACAAGGTCACCTTAAATAGGCCTGACCTACTTTTCTGCCCATATTTTAATCACAGGTTAGTTACATCCTCATTTTGATATGTTGCCTTCCATAGTCTGCTGCTTAGTGTATATGTGGGCATGCTCATCTTTCAACAACATCCGTCCCACAGTCTTTTTCTCTCTGATCATAACAGAGCACATCACTGATGCCTTAGGCATGGTGATGCACATCTGCCTAACAACACGGCCAAATTAAGCCCACTTCCACTCCCCTTCCTGGAGGTAGATGCTGCAGGTATTGATACCACTGCTTCTGGGGTTAATTCTCACTTCTTCCTGTCTCCTTTCTACTTCTTTTTATCACCAATCCTCAGTTCTCCATAGAGTGTACAACTCTAACTGTTTGAACCAGTACACCTGCACACTTGGAAGCTGCCAAGAAGGCAGGAAAGCAGGCATGTGGACTTTACAGCTTCTGTGGAGACATGGTTCTGCTTCCTCTTCCCAAGCATGACATGGTGGGAAACTCCTCAGTTACAGGAGTTTCCCACCATGTCCCAAGTATGACATGGTGGGAAACTCCTCAGTTGCAGTTAGACACCAAGATATGAATGTTGTCCACACTACCATTTTCACTCCATTGTGAGCACCAAAGTTGCTACTACACACCCCCTCTCCTCCACTCTGTGTTCTTGCCCAGCTTGTGGCCTACAGTTTACTCAAGTGTAAAAAGGAAGTGAAGATTGGTGATAGTAGGGACTCTGGGACTTCTTGGCTGGACCCTCCAAACCGCCTACAGGCTCATAATGACATTGACGTCTCTGAATGTAGTGGCAAGGAGAGATCAAGTATGATGGGAAAGATAAAGTAGTGCTAGGGCTGCATGATGTCACTGAAGTTACCCAGAGATGCTAAAATGATAATTTACTACCCAGAATTTTCATGGTAGTCAGAAAATATATGGTTATTTGGAGATCACTCCACTGCAACCATGCTCCTCCTAGAGACATAATTTCACCAGCAAAGGAGTTTTGGCTGAGACTGGAAACTCTGATATCATATTTGCAGGCTCTTTGTGCTCCATAGAGGTGAAACAACAAGGATCACTAATGATAATTTTTGGACAATCTTAAGAGGCCCCACCTTGTCCTGGGATGAGGAGACTCTGTTCTAGCCAGCAATGTCTCCAGGAGTCCAGTCACAAGAATCATGCACAGGTACCAGGCATTTATCAGCTTGTAACAAATTTCCTGAGCCACCACCATTTGTTGAATTTGAAGTTGTAAGTCCCCTTTGAAATAATCCGGACAAACACTTTCATCTTGCAGAATGAAAACTGAAGTCCAGGAAGCCATCAGAGTTCACTCTAGGAGATAGAAGCAGAGCTGGAACTGGGAACTATCTGTCCTCATAGTATGTCATTTCTCTTTCCTAGAATTTTGCCCAAGGAAGGAAGATTCCCTAGCCTTTCAAGAAAGACTTCTTGATGAATTCATTTGACATGAACCAGAAAGGACAGCAATAATAAAAATTCCAGGATTATCTGAGTATCACATGTTCTCATTCATATAGTGGACCTTGAACATCTATCATAATACTATAAGAAAAGGACTGACAGTGGTGGGAAACGATGGGGGGGGTAGGGAAGGGAAGGGAGGTGGGACTAACGGTGGTCAATATCTGTCTGGGGACTGGAAGACACCCCTTATTAACAAGGGTGCCTGAACGATGCACATTTGTATACCTAACCCTTAACTGTACCCCACAATTTTATCATAAAAAATATGTTTTTAAAAAATTCCAGGATTATACAATGACCAGGCCAAAGTATAGAATCAAAGAAAAATGTAGATTTGGGAAGACCCTAAAGATGAAAGGAACTCTACTATAAACTGATGCTCCACAAAATGCCGTGTCTTCCACCACTGAGGTCTTCTGCATCACCCTGGTGTCCTCATTTGCTAGATCATACTACCTGTTTTATAGTAATTGAGTCAGCAACCACTGGTAGACAGAAGATGCTCAAAATCTGCAGTAGGAAGACCATTTCATAGGAACAAAAAACAGGACTCGTGTTTCTTAAATATTTATTTAATTTCAATTGAGGTTTCATTTATTTTCCTATACCTATTAAACCATATATTTATGGTTCATGCTTATTTTACTACTGGATTATCTGGGTTTTTTATTGTTTTATGAAAGTTTTTCCAATGCGCTATAGAATATATTTAGTCCCATCATGTGTGTATATTTGTATTATTGAATTTGCAATTGTTTTCCTTACTGTGTGTTAGATTTTGCCCAAGTTTTTTATTTGTATGTGGTTAATTATATCAATATGCTTCAGAAATTCATCCCAGTATCAATATTTTATAAAAACATCGTTCTTTTTTCTTTGAGTACTTTTATAGTTCACTCCTTATGTTTAAATCCTTGACCATCTAAATGTTCTCTGAGACCATGCACAGAGGCTCACACCTGTAATCACAACACTTTGAGAGACCAAATCAGGAGGATTGCTTTAACCCAAGAGTTCAAGATTAGCCTGGGCAACATTATCTCTATAAAAAACAGCCAGGCATAGTGGTGCGTGCCTGTAGTCCCAGCTACTTGAGAGGCTGAGGTGGAAGGATTGCTTGAGCCCAGGGGGTTGAGGTTGCGGAGAGCTGTGATCGCGCCACTGTACTCCAGCCTGGATGATAGGGTGAGATTTCAACTCAAAATAAATAAATAAGTAAAATAGAATAAAATAACATAAGATTTTTTAAATATGTTTTGAGATGCTCGGATAATGAGTGAAGTAGAAATACAGTATTTCTCCCTGAATTTCTGTTCATCTGTCTTAATATCACGTACTAAATTACCTGACATACCCTGGATGATGTGACATTCTTCCTTTATCATTTCTTAAATTATTGAAGACATCAAGTTTCATTTTTCTTCATTGATATGAGTGTGTATTCTCTCACTGTATGCTTTAATTATGTTAACATATTTTATGACAATTTTGGTGGCATAAAATGTGTCATATGTAACTCTCTCTCCCGTGACAATTTATCGTCAATATTTTCCTAGAAATTCTCAAATGCTGCTTTACCAGATGTTATGGTCAATTTCATCATTCATTAATCATTAAATTTGTTAATCATTTCCTGTCGTGGAGCTGTCAATCTCCTATTCATTGCTTACCACTAAAATCTTCAGTTTCTAAGAGCACTATTAGGCTGGAAATTCCTCACACTCTGCTCCAAATACAAGTTCCTGTGGGAGAACTTTGGAGCTCTCTTTTCTCATATCCTACCTCTCATTCTTGGAATATCAATTAGTTTCATGGAACTGTTTCCAAGATAGTAGCCCACTTCTCTCAAATTGTCAGTTCTGTTTTACAAACTGAGTTCTAGGTATAGACAAAAGCCTCTGGTGTTGTTGGTATGCATTTACTGGCATGAAAGTTCTACCCTACAAATGAGCTGTGCCAAGGGATATAGGGGGTCCCAGTACTCTTGACCTGCAATGCCTACAGTAGAGTTTCCCCTGCAAAAGTGGTGTTGGGTGGAAGAATGGAGGCCTGTACCTCTTGATCACACTCACCTGGAATTTAACCTCTGTAACATGAACTGCAAGCTTATTTCCCCTTCTGAGGAGACAACATAATCCTTTCCATAGGTGGGAGGAGAAGGAGCCCCTATTTTTTGCCTACCCGTGGCCAGCATGAAGCACCCCTCATTCTGAACCAGAAGGAAGGGAGTAGAGAGTGGGTTATGGCTCAAACACCATAGACATTCTTTTTTTTTTTTTGAGTTGGAGTCTCTGTCACCCAGACTGGAGCCCAGTGGCCGCTCCCGGCCACTGCAGCCTCGACCTGCTGGGCTCCGGTGATCCTTCCGCCTCAGCCTTCCAAGTAGCTGGAACTACAGGCGTGCGCTACTACGCCCGGCTAATTTTTTGATTTATTGTAGAGATGAGGTCTCGCCAAGTTGCCCAGGCGGGTC
>CAUYQG010183298.1:0-17265 GCA_963574415.1 Tarsius wallacei
ATTTAGCATATTTTCTTTATTTTTTGTGTTCACTTGTTTTTAATGTATTATTTGTGCAAAAAGTACTATAAACCTATTACAGTACAGTTCTATATAGCCGATTGTGTTTGTTAGGTACCTAGGCTAACTGTTGGACTTACAAACAAACTGGACTTATGAAAACACTCTCGGAACAAAATTTGTTCGTATGAAGGGGACTTACTGTACTTGGTGTGGGCTGTAGCTTGGACATCCAGATTTGAAAATCTCCCTGGTCAATCCAAATGCAAGAGCCGCTAGTATAAGTGATAAAAGAGAGAGCACTTGCTTTGGGATCTGAGTGGAGTCTGGTTTCCTAGCACCCTCCTGGCTGTAAAGTTATAGAAAGAACGGGGTCTCCATCTTGGGGGTGGGGGGTCTCTCCTGCTCTTCTAGATCGCTTGCTCTGGGGAAGCCCCCTGCCATATGCCAACCAAGCCCTGTGGTTCTGGGTTATTTAGACTCTCAGAGACTCAGTTTCTTTATCTGTAAACTGGGAGCAATAACACTGACCCCATGGTGTTATCTGAGGGCTAATTGAGAAAATACATGCTAGCTGCCCAGCTCATAATAAGGATTTAAGAGATATTACTTACTTCCCCCTGTTCCTCTCCTGAGCCATAAGCCTTAAAAGTACTTATTTTGTGATGATAAAACTTCCAGAACTTTGGTTCAAATAATAATTAACCTGGATGGGGCCTTATCCTAAGAACCTCCAAGTGGAGGCTTAGAAATGTGTCTCTACAATGGTCCATCTGCTCCAAGAGCATATGGAGAACCTATCACATTCAGATACTAACCAATCAGTTTAAACTTGAATCTGTAAAGGGCTGTCGAGAGGCAGGATTGTGCAACACGGTACTGACATTCCTTCCAGAATAACTAAATCTGCCTCTTGGTCACTCTTTTAAAAAAATAATAGTTAATATGTTTATTTATTTATTGACTTATTTATTGATTGACTTATTGACTTATTGTAGAGATGAGGTCTCGCCAAGTTGCCCAGGCTGGTCTCGAACCCGTGGGCTCAGGCAATCCTCTCACCTCGACTTCCCAAAGTGGTGGGATTATAGACATGAGCCACTGCGCTGGCCTCTCTTGGTCACTCTTAAGCAACACATTTGAGGCTGACCACAGATCAACAAACAAAAACAACAGCAACAACAACAAACCACCTTGACTGGGCAATGATTTGTTTACACAATCAGTGCTGCAGCGTGAATGGAGGTGCTACATACTTGGTCCGCCATGTTTCCCTAAGGCGCTGCTTCTTGGTCAAAGGCCTGAGACTCTACAGGGTTCGCAAGCATTCTGATAACTCTGCAGGCGGACCCCACATTGGTCAGGAGAGGAGGATAAATTAGTCCTATAACATTTCTATTTGAATTGTAAAAATACTCCTTATACTTTTCCTGATTACAAATACAATTCAGGCCCAATGTAGACAATTTAGAATATATAATACAATTCAAAAAAGAAAATACAAAGTTGCCCATCGTCCACTTACAGAGAGGAAATCGCTGCCGGTCCTGGGAGGGTGTCCTTCCAGCCTGCTTTCGAAGCCTGAGGAGTATAATGGGATTGTGTTGAACATTCTGTTTTGTATATCTGTTTACTCGATGGTTTATAAACTCTTTGCAATGGCATTCAACATTCTTCTACAACAGGGTTTTTAATGAGTGCACAAATTATTTACCAAGCACCCCGGTGTTGGACATTTAGTTTCTTTTCAATCTTTTGATGTTATAAGCAATGGTGCAAATATGCTAGTACATAAATCTTTCGAGATAAATCTCTGTGTTTGTTCCTGAGTTTCTCCTTAGGGTAAATTCCTATGAGTGGAATTGCCGAGTTAAAGGTTAAACACATTTTGAAAGCTTTTGATCCGAGTGCCAATCTGCCCTCCAGAAAGATTATGCTGACTCCGATCCCACCAGCAAGCGAATTAGGGGGTCATTTCCCAGTACCCCCAGAAACACTTGGTGTAATCAGTATTTTAAAAATCTGGCAGGTGGAAAAAATGGAAGTGAGTTTTTGTTTTGATTTGTGTTGCTTTGTTGACTCGTGGGATTTCACATTCTCCCTATTTGGGATCATTTTTCAGTCTTCTTTTGTGAGTGGCCTCTTCAAGCCCTGCCTGTTGGGGTGTCATCTAGCATGTGGTGTGCACCGTCTTTGGTATTTAAAGATGGACTTGGGGGTGAGGATAGCCATGTTAACATGTGGGATTGTGGATGACAATATTGAGAGAGGACAGCAGGGCCTTGCCGTGGGTAGAGTATTCCTTCGTGTTTTTCTCAGAGCACTTACAAGGTGGCCTTGTCATTCGGCTGTTTACCCATCTGTCTCTCCAACTCCACAACCGGCGCCTGGGGGCAGGATTGGATCTTGTCTAGGCCTGTGGACTTACTGCCTGACCCAGAGCCGGGCACTTAGAAGGTGTCAAAGAATATTTGTCAAATCAGTGAATGAATGAAGACCCTCCACAAACTGCTACTTTCCTTGGGCAAATGGCAAGATCTTTCACAAAGGCAGCTTAGGATTGTTCCTTTGTCTTCATGTGACACTCTTAGAAGGTCCCCTTGTATTGATGGGGGCAGTGGTCGGGTCAAGGAGACAAGGACAGAGTGACAGTCCTGTTCAAAAGGAACTGGTGCTTTGAAGCAAGAAAAATAGTAGCAAGTTGCATTTTATCTATGTATCATCAAAAACAAAAAGTGCACTGGTGGAGGGGACAGGGAGTGGCAGCTTAATGGGGACAGGGTTTTCTCTTGGGATGATGGAAATGCTTTGGAACAAGATAGAGGTGACAGTTGCACAACATGGTGAATGTATTGAGTGCCACTGAATTGCACACTTTACATGGCCAGCTCTATGTTATATAAATTTCATCTCAATTAAAAAAAACAAAACAAATCTGCAGGGCTTTCCTTGCTGGCCCCTGATCCTGTCCCTTCAGTGTCTGGTCTGTGGCATGTCATGAAAGAAAAGAACTCTGTCCACATGTGGCGAAGCAAGGATTGCACCCATGTACCTAGCCCTTAATTTGCTGTGTTAGCCCTGAGGTCCCAGATCAAAAGTGGGATCCAAGAGTCTGGAAGAGTCTGTGAAGGGGGAAAGTCAGTTGGTTTGTAGGTAGCTGAGCAGAAGGTGCATCAGAACCAGGTGTGGTTTGTCATCCCTAGGCCTGTCCTTGACCCACTGGCCAGGCATGGGTTAGTGCATCTGTCTCTTTGGAGTGGGGGGTCTGGAGCAGAGAAGGGGGGTTGAGCCTGCAGGGGCTTCTAAATGCTTAAGCAACCCTTTTCTCTGGGGCCTGGGATGCTGTGAGTCCCTTGAGCCGGGGAGCAAGCCTGATTGCAGGCTCTGTCCCTTAGAGAAAAACAGTCCAGGGAGGAGGGTGATGGGGGCCCAACAAGAGTGAGGGAATTGAATGAGAGAATTTGGGGGAATGGAGGGCTCCTCTCCTGACCTTGCACTATTGCAGTTTGAGGACATCAGCCCCACCTCCCTCCCTCCTCAACCTCCCTCTCTTGTCCTGGCTAGGTGAGGTTTGTAAGGCCAGAGGGGAGAGAAACTAGCAACCCAGCAGAGGAGGTAGAAGAGATATTTTAGACAAGAATGAGCTGCCCAGAGTAGGGGGTAGAGAAAGGACAGTCACCTCGAACAACACGTACCTCACTTTTCTTCTGCCACCCCCAGCTTCCTACATAGCTGTTCCCTGCAGGGTAGAAGCAGGAAGAGGCTTTGCAGAAGGTGCTGGGCTGGCTAGGTCTTTTTGGAGAGGCACTGGCCATCATTCTTTGGCTTGTCTTGGGCAGCCAAAAGCTGTTTCAGATAGAATCCTAGGTCTCCATCCTGGAGATGGACCTGCGGGGTAATAGGGTCTGTCCTCTTCGCAGAGGAGAAGACAGAGCCCTGTCCCCATCTCTGTTGCCCAGGTCCTTGCCTCAACCTAAGTCCCAGCTTAGACCCTATTCCACATTACTGGGGAAGCTGTCTTCCTATTTCTCCAGTGCCAGGTGCCATGGGACCTGGGGCTGACCCAGGTAGGGGCCAGGTTGGAAGCTCAAAGGGGTGGGGCAGCTATCTTGAAGATGCACCTGGGAGAGGGTGTCATCATGTGGGGGATGATGTCACAAATCACCTGGGAGCCCAGGACCATTTGCTGCTCTTGCTAGGACAGAATAGCAGACCCAACTCTGCAAAGAGGTATTTCCTGGACGAGAAACAGCTAGGTCTACTGGGTGGGGACATGAGTCCCCAGCTTTGTTGCATCTCTGTGAATGATCCTGGACAAGTCAGATAATCATCTGAGCCTCAGGTTTTGTTCCTTTCTTTGTTTTATCAGTAAAATGTCAAAATTAATACCTGCCCAATCTGTCTCCTCACTTCACTCTGAGGTTCAATGCTGACTTAAAATGGAAATCTTTTATTTTTATTTATTTTTATTTTTGTTGTAGTAGAAACGAGGTTGTCCAGGTTGCCAGGTTGGTTTCAAACACCTGGGCTCAAGCAATTCTCTCGCCTCAGTCTCCCAAAGTGCTGGGATTATAGGCGTGAGCCACTACACCCAGCCAGGAAGTGTTGTTTTTGTCAGGATATGAACAGGGCAGAGCATGATGGAGACCCCAAGAATGGGACCTTTGGTGGGTAGATCCCAAGAATGGGACCTTCGGTGAGTCAGAAGTTACTTTTCTCTGAAGTGACCATCCAGAGGTACGTGGCTGAACCCCAGGAGGTCACCGGAGGCCCAGCTGTCTTCTTTTCTGGGGTTCCCCTTCTCTAGGGTGTTGACCCACATGCTCTACCCAAGAGGTCTCACACACCATCATGTTCCAAACCTCCAGGAGAGGAAGAGTGAGATGGGTGGGGGCATCCCCTTCAGTGTACGACCTGGGAGCTGCAGATATCACTTCCGTTGGCCAGAACGTTGTCATAGGATCTCACCTAGGCTGGGAGGTGAAACCTGTATGGACGATGAGGTGCTCAGCTAAATACGAGGGTTCCTGTTATTGTAGGAGGAAGGAGAATGAATGTAGAGCCTGAGACTGCTTGTCACCGATGGAATGATCATGATGATTTTCATATCAAACAAACCCTGGGGCCACCAGGAGTCTATTCCATCCCTGGCAGTAGGGGTGCATGCTTGACTGGTTCACAGAGACAGGGCAGTGGGACTGGGTATCCAGCCTTGGAGGGGGAAGGGTTGCTTTCCCCCTTTCTTTTGCCAATAAGCAATGAGAACTAGACAGGACATGCTGCTGTGGGCAGAGCGGGATGGGGTGGGAGCGGGGGTTAGAGGGTTGGTTGGAAGATGCTCATTCCCTGGGAAGGATGAGTCCAGGGACCTCTGGTCCTCCCAACCCTTGGCCACAAGGCCTCTCCTCCTCTCTTCCTCATCCTCCACATCCCACCCCTACCTACTATGCTCTCTCACTCTCGTCTGAACCATGAAAAAAAAAAAAGGATGTCGTACATCCCCCCAGGCCACAGGCTTAATCATTTTAATGTGCTCTTGTTCTGTTCATTTCAATGAACTATTTCCCACTGACTGTTCATGCACTCTCTTTTCCCTGGAGCAGCCACCAACACGAAAGCAGTGCCTTGTCCCCAAGCCCCTTTGCTCCTTGGGCTTTCTGCTGATGGCCAGGGATGCTGTCTCCCACACATTAGCAGCCATGCTGCTCCAGTCAGCACATATGGGTGGGTGAGTGAGAACAGGCCACCCGCCTGCCTTTACCCTGCTCATCTGTCTTTAAAAATGAAAGCACATGTCCATCCAAATGTTCACAGTGCCTCGATTTGTAATAGTCCCAGGCTGAAAATAACTCAACTGTACATTGACAACAGACAAACAAATCATGGTGCATCCATGCAAAGGAATACCACTCAGCAGTGAAAAGGAGGGAGCTACTGATACAACATGACTGCATCTCTGGGGAACTGTGCTGAGTGAAGGAAACCGTATAGAAAAGGAGTACATACTGTATAATTTTATTTATGAAATTAGGCAGCGACAGACAGCAGGTCAGCAGTTGTCTGGAGGTGGGATGCAGGGAGAGGGAGGAGGGGGGAGAGGGGACAGCAGGGCAGAAGGAGCCTTCTGGGGGTGATGGATATATTCACTGTCTTGACAAGGGCGATGGTTTCATGGGTGTATCCACATGTCCAGTTGTACCCTTTAAACATGGGCAGTGTGTCATGTGTCACTCTTTAAACACATGCTGCATTCCCTGTGTCCACGGAGCAGGAATTCTGCCTCTGCCCCGTGGGACAGCCAGGGATGTGACTCACTGGAACTTGATAGGCAATGAGTGAGCCTAGGAAGGGAGCCCTTGATGATTCTCCTGGAGGGATGAGGAAGTGGGTTTGGGCACCCCAGGGTAAGTCCAGGGTGGGAGAACTGCCTGTGAAATTGATGACAAGTTGGCAGAAGCAAAGGGCTGCCCATGAGTTGAGGCCGACAGGATACTTACTTCCAAAAGTAAGTGAACACTCAACAGAGAAGGTCCTGGGAAAACCTGAAAAAGAGACAGAGAGGGATCAGGGGGCGTAGGGCACTGGGTATGAGTCAGTCCCTCAGCTCAGCTCTGGATTTAGAGGAGACTGCCATGACAGGGGATGGATGAGTCCACAGGTCTCTGAGACGGCACTTTTGTTCCCAGCTTCCCTAGCAGGTAGGCCCAGTCATGTGACCTGGGCTCTGCCAAGCAGGTATATTCACAGTGGATTTTGACCCAGGAGCCAATGAGCCCTGGGTAAAGGAGATGAGGCATCCCCTGTCACTCTGGGGAAAGCTATAGTGGGTGTGGTTGAAGTGTCACACCCATGGTGCAGAAGTGGTGTGCTAAGTTTTCTAGGACTGGCATACGAAACAAATGTCCACAAACCTAGTGGCTTTAAACAACAGAAATCCATTATCTTGATGTTTTGGAGATCAGAAGTCTGACACAGGCTCACTGGGCTAAAATCAAAGGCTAGTGAGCTGCATGCCATGCTGGGGTCTCCAAGGGAGAATCTGTTTCCTCATCTTTTCTGGTCTCTAGAGTCTACTTGCACTCCTTGGATCATGGCACCTTGCTCCACCTTCAAGCCAGTAGCACAGCACCTCTCGACCTGCCTCAGTTACCGTGTCTCTTCTCTGACTCTGACTCTCCTGCCTCCCTCCTCCACTTTATTTCTTCTTTCTTGAGTCAGAGTCTCACTCTATCACCCAAGTTGGAGTGCAGTTGCATGATCATGACTATTGCAGCCTCAACCTGTTGGGCTCAGGCAATCCTTCCACCCCAGCCTTCCAAGTAGCTGAAACCACAGGTGTGCGCCACCATGCCTGGCTA
Source organism: Tarsius wallacei (assembly GCA_963574415.1). NCBI lineage: Eukaryota > Metazoa > Chordata > Mammalia > Primates > Tarsiidae > Tarsius > Tarsius wallacei. Next base: position 7,359 of record CAUYQG010183298.1, read on the forward strand.
ATTTTTTGATTTATTATAGAGATGAGGTCTTGCCAAGTTGCCCAGGCTGGTCTCAAACCCCTGGGTTCAGAGAATTCTCCTGACTCTGCCTCCCAAAGTGCTGGGATTACAGGTGTGAGTCATCGTAACCAGCCCTCCTCCACTGTTAAAGACCCTGGGATTACATTGGGCCTGCTGGATAATCCAGAATCATGTCTCATCTCAAGGTCAGCTGATGAGCAACTTAATTCATTCCCCCTGGACACAAAACCTAATATGTCCTCAGGTTTCAGGGTTAGCACAAGGGCGTTTGGGGCCAGTATTTTGCCTATCTCAGGTGGTATGTCCCAAATTCAGCACCTATGCTCAGTGCAGTGATGTGGGTGACGGTGTCCTCAAACCAGTTTTTAGCATGGTTTTGAGTATTGCTTCTAGAAGCTGAGCCTAGAACCTCTGTTCCTCACCTCTAATTCTCTCAAGTCCTCAGTTTCTTCATTTGTAAGGGGGGATGGCTAAACACCTGCTCAAGGGGCGGCTGTGAGAGGTAAATGAGAAGAAATCCTGGCACAAGGCAAAGGCTTGAAAAATGTTGGACAAATACATGAGTAGATATGAGGCCCCAGGGAAGGACCCTGTGTACCCGGCTGGGGAGGGGAAGGAGGCATGGAATTATGGTCGAGTTTGCTGAATGGAGAAAATTGTGGCTATGTTAAGAGAAATAGGGACATCAACAGAAGGGACAGGGTGTTAGGGGCTGAGCTGTGTCCCCAGATCCATATGGTACAGTCCTAACCCCCGGCACCTCAGCATGTGACTGTGTTTGGAGGCAGCATCTTTAAAGCAGTGATTAAGGTAAAATGAGGTGGTGGGGTGAGCTCTGATTTAATATGACTTGGGTCCTCATAGAAAGAGGGAAATTGGATGCACAGAGAGACATCAGGAATACCTGTATATAGAGGAAAGACAATTGGAGACCAGTTGGATTCATGAGAGAGGACGGTTTGCTACCGGCCAAGGAGAGAAGCCTCTGAAGGAACCAGCCCTGCCCACACCTTGATCCTGGGCTTCTGGCCTCCAGAACCATGAGAGGGTAAATGTCTGTTGTTTATGCCCTCAGTCTGTGGTCCTCTGTTATGGTAATCCATTACCGAGCAGGCTCAGACCCAGGGACAGGGAGCAGTGATGGTCTGATCCTGGGAGAGGAAGAGGCCACTTCCCAGCCCCACCTCCTCCTGCTGGGCCTCAGGAAGGGTGCAGGACTGTCACTCCCCATGACAGATGCTTCTCTAAAACCCAGGAGCTGGAAGGAGGGGCTCGGTCCTGCTGCCCATGCTGGCCAGCCTCCACAGGCAGGCAGTCGGAGACATGCCAAGGTGTGAGTCAGTGGTGACCAGTAGCTCCTGCCTTTGTTGCTTGTGACAGGGTTAGGTTGTGTATGTATGGGAGCATGCACACAGGAGCCTGTAGAAAATGTCTCAGAGTCTCTGGAAGGGAGTATGCAAATGAAAGAACAATTAAAAATATGTCTTCTTCTGGAAAGAACTTAAAATAAGGAGAATGAAATTTAAATGAAGCATGAATTCAAAGACACGAACAGCTCAGGGTCTAAGAGTTCTGAGGTCAACCTGCAGTTTTCTCTACCGCCAGCCCTTCATCCTCTTCCTCCTTTTGGGTGGCTCCTAAGTGGTGTCATTGACACACGCTGTGTCTTGTATGGCATATGTGTCTTCACATGGGAGAGATTAGTCACGTGACAGCAGCGAGCCACCCCGCAGGGGCTGCTTCACACACAATCACGTACCCCTTACTCCTGCATGAATGCCTGAGCCTTTAGGGACCTGTGGGGCCTGCATTTGGTTTCTGAAGGACACTGGGTCATGCCCCAATGCAACCAACATCGTTTTAGTCATCAGACAATGTCGCCCGACAGCTGTCACTGAGAAGTCAGTGGACACCAGTACAGGTCAGAATTTTCTATTCAGGAACTCAATATACTACAAACTTTAATGATAAAATCCATCTAAAGTGACTTAGTGAAGCACAGCTTCTGACTATATTGGTAGAGATGTGCTTTTATTAGGATTACCTAATAGCTGTATCTTCCAAATGTACAGATTCTTGATGGTCCACTCACTTGGTGTCACTGCTTTGCAGGATGACTCTGGGCTCCATTTCTGCTGAAGTTTCCCGCGGCTCAGATCAAGCCTTTCAATGTGAAGTTTCAACTCCAGGATAATGCAGGCTGAAGGACAAGCTGATGCATCAGATGGCAGAGTCAAAACCGAAGATGGCTGGTTGGATTCAATCGAACAGGAGTGGGTGAAAAAGTCCCTGCTTATGTCTGGACATAAATGCACAGAAGCAGGGTGGAAAAAACCAACTTGAAATGAGGCAGGGTGTGATGCGGTCACTGGGAAGGATGTCTGAATGGAAAGCTCCTGTCTGGAGGGGGTTTTTACCCCTTTGAGCTATTGGACCTGTTTGGAGGGTGGAGTCCCGGTTAGGGCACGGTGAGGGGCCTCCTGAGAATTGTGTGTGATTCCAGGAGGGCATCAGGGTAGGGTGGTGGTCATCTGAGAAATGCCTGCAGGACCACATATATGTACGCAAGTGTGTGAGCATGTGGTTGGTGGGGGCTTGGTGGTGGGGAAAGGAACCATGATGGTGGTTTTCTTTACTCTGTCACTTCAGAAGGTAGGCCTGAACTCCAAACTGGACAATGGCCAGAGCAGATTTTGGTCACTGTTGAAAAGGACATTTTCCAGCCATGTGGGCTCTCCCTGGAGATTGGGGGAGAAGGCTGTTGTGGGAGGTGATCAGTGTCCTGTCCAGTGGTGCTCCCTGGGTGACACCCTGTCTGTTGGTGATGATGGAAGAGATCAGATGACCACCTGAGTCTGCCTGCCTTGAAGCGCATTTGAGTCCATTAGTCGTCTGTTGTAGTGGGTTAAATAGTGTCACCACCAAATTCAAGTTCACCCAGAGCTTCAGAATCTGGCCTTATTTGGAAACAGTATCAGTGCAGGTGTCATTCGTTGAGAGGAAGTCATACAAGGTCAGAGGTGGGTCATAAGTTCAATGACTAGTGTCCTTGTATAGAGTGGAGAAGACACACAGAGGAGAAGGCCAAGACCATGTAAGGATGGAGGCAGAGACTGGAGTAATGTGGCCACAAGCCCAGGAGCACCATGGATTGCTGGGGCAGCCACCAGGAACGAGGAGAGAGGCTTAGAGGGATCTTTTGTTGACAACTTGATTTCAGACTTCTGATCTCCAGAACTGTGAGAAAACACATTTCTGTGCTTTAAACCTCTGGTTTTGTAGTACTTTACTGTGGCAGCCCCAGGACATGAATCCGTCCTTCTGCTTTGGCCCTGGGTGGTTTCTGTACCTCACACACAGGTAGAGGCTCCCTTGACTTTGTTCTCTCCATGTTGTTCTAAAGACCTTCAAATCAAACGGAAAACTCCTGCTATTTTTCACAATGCCATGTCCCAACCATTTTCTTTTAAAAGTATTTAATGCTCATAGTCAACATCTTAACATCCACAAACATTGTAATGTGATTAAGGTCAAGACCAAACTATAAGAAGAACACACATGCAATTCCTTGCTTCTGTCTCCCTCCTGGGAGCACCAAGCCAGCTGTGGGCTCTCATGATCTGCCAGTTCCATCTCCCCTCTCCCTCTGCCTGGTTTCTTTCATTTCTCCTCTTCTTCCTCCTCCTCCTCTCTGTCTCCAGCCTTCTGAACCTGGTTTACGTTTGTCTCTTGAAGGTGACACAGGAAACTGGGGGGAAAGAATTCATTACAATCACATGTTTTGCCTACATGATTTTAAACACCTGGATCTTGGGAAACACAGAGAAATCAGATTGATTTTCCAGTGTGTATCCAGATGTTTCTCATCACGTGGATGCCCCGTCTCTTCTCCGTCCTCTGGAAAATCCATTTGTCCAGACGGATGTGCGCTCCGCTGGCTCCCGCGGCCTGCGCCTTTCTGTTCATGACTTTTGCTCAGATGCGGCTGAGCTCATCCACACAAAAGGGACAAGAGCCCTACTTCTGCGGAACATGCTCGGCGCAGCCCTCCTTCCCACAGGATTGCCTGGGGTTGCCTAGCAATCTGACACTACTCTGCCTCAGCAGACACATGCCTTGGATGGATTTTTCCTATTTTTATTTTGCTTTCTGGGTGGTATTATGGTGCAATCACAGGCTGAGCTCCAAGATATGGCTCATGTCCTGCTCAAAGCAAGTCGATCTAAGAAGATGAGCAAGAACCCACAGGCCCCCAAGTGGACCTCAGCACCTGTTCTACGAGACTCACGGTTCTGGCCGTAGGCCCCTGGTTGTAAAAGTTGACAGAACTGACTGGGTGTGGTGGCTTAGCCTGCAATCCCAGCACTTTGGGAGGCCGAGGCAAGAGGATTGCCTGAGCCTGGGGTGTTCGAGACCAGCCTGGGCAATTTGGTGAGACCTCCTCTCTACAATAAATCACAAAAACTTGCCAAGTGTGGTGGCGTGCATCTGTAGTTCCAGTTACTTGGAAGGCTGAGGAGGAAAGATTGCCTGAGGCTGTGGTGGCCGTGAGTGTGCCACTGCGCTCCAGCCTGGGCAACAAAGAGTGAAACTCCGACTAAAAAAAAAAAAAAAAAGTTGACAGAGCCTCAGAAAACCTCTGCTCTTTCCCCTCACATGTGTCCCAGGCCATCTCTGCTCTCCGAAAGCAGCTATGTCATCAAGCCGCTCAAAAGAGTGAATAAATACTCGTGGTGTGGACATGGGATCCTGGGACCCTGAGCTGCCTGGACCTCCCTCTGACACTTCCCACCCATGTGGGAGGAAAGACGGGATGCTGTATAAGTGGCTCATTCTGCTCTTGAGAAGATAAATGTCAGAACTGAAAGCCACTGGATACTGACATGGAGTGGCACACTCTTAAATAAAATATCAAGCTGGGAAGTATGCATGTGACACTGCAGATGTGCCAGCCTGCTCCCCTGCATGTGAGGCCAGAGGCAGGGAGAGCTGCTGCCACGGCACCGGGGTGCTCTGGGCCTCAGTTTTCTCATCTGTAATATGCGGAGACTGCCCAACACAACCTGTGAAGTTGCTTCCAGCTTAAGAACGCCACAATGGCTTCTAAGACAGTGAAACTGCAGGAGTAAATGAGCTCATTGGGGAGAAGAATGTGAATACTTGAGTCTCGAGTCTCGGAGAAGCTGGTGTTTAGGGAGAAGTAGGGAAAGACAGATGGAGGTGTCAGAGCTCAGTGTCTGAGAGAAAAGCAGGAGTGAGGATAAGGAAGTGTCTAGGGAGGGACGTGGCCACTGTGGCCACCTGTCTTCGAGGGTCAACCACACTGAGGAGGGAGTACAGGCTAGGTTGTTAGGTGATTAGACCATCCCTGGTCATCCCAGAGGGCCACTTCTGTGGGATGTTGGGCGGGCGTGGTCATGGGGGTGCTCATGACTGAGGGAAGGAGAGGATGGCAGGGAAACTTGGGGAGAGAGCATGGTCAGGGATGCTTCTTGAAGGATGGGGCCCGATCAGGTTTTCAGCCTGGAAGGCTCAGAACCCCCAGAGTAGGAAAGTTGGAAGAGGAGGGGGCAAGAGAGGGCTGGGGGGGGGGAGGTGAAAATTGGAAAGGGAGCAGGAAGGTGAGACGGAATCAGAGAGAGACATGGAGGAAGGACGCCGCTGCCTTTGGAAGGTCCAGTTCTGGGTGAGATAGCACCATCATCTGCAAACAAAAAGGGTCAGGACAAGGAGGGGTGACAAAGCTTGGAACAGAAGTGAAGAACTGGAGAGCTGACCCCGGGGACACTCAGCTGAGGCTGAGGCTATGTGTGGGAGGGATACCTCTCCACCAACTCTGGGGTCAGAGCAGCAGCCCAGGCCTCTGGGATGTCATCGGTCGGTAGCTGGTTGGCACCTAGGACCTCCAAGATATTCCAAGGAACCTGGAGAACATAAACTTTTGCATGTCTGCCCTGTGTTTTTTACGCAAGAACATTAGTGGGTTGCTTTGATCATACATTCCTTTGGGTCGTGTGGGATTCTCCCTAAGTGAGAGCCATTGATATAGGACTACAAGGTCTCACAGGATGCCCCATGGCAGCTCATGGGAGAGACCTGGCTTCTAGAGCAATCACTGGGAAGCTCGGCGGTGGGGGGGGACGTGTCCATATGTGTATGTGGGAGGGGGGGGGAAGGAGGGAGAGGGAAAGGGGGAAGGAGGGGAAAAGGAGCAAAGGAGAGAGGAGAGATTCATTCCTAACAAGGTGATTACGACTGCACTGGGTAACCTTACAATTTTGTTATGTTGGATTGGAAGAACAAACAAGGCAGCCCCATCACAGTTGTGACATCAGCTCTCAAACAGGCCACCAGCTGGTCATCCGTGGACTTCACAAGAACACTAACGACTGACAAGGACAAAGAAGGCCCCTGGTGTCTTGTCCTCTGCCCTTTAACCTCTTTCCAGTGGATACCTGGTGATGAGTTTGAATGCCGAGCCATGCCGTCCTTTCGGCCCATGGCAAATTTGGGCTGCTACTCTTAGGTGGGGGAGCCTAGGGGCAGACAGGGTAGAAGTCTGGGGGCTCAGTCTCCCGAGCGTTTACCCCTTCTTAGGGAGCCCAGGAGCAGGGCGTGAGGGGCTCTTGGGAACTGAGGGCCTCCGCGGCTGGGCTGCCCAGCAGGTCGATGGGCTGATGCTTTCTGTTTCTTTGCTTCCCATGGCTACCTCCTGTTGCTGTTTACCAGCCTTTTTTGTTCTCTAAACGTTCTCCTTAAAATAGCACCCTGCTCTTGGTTCACGGATGCAATATCTCCTCTGATCTCTCTGAGGATATTAAATATGGCTATTTCTGATGTTTGCTCCTCCCTGCCTAATGTCTGTTTCCTCAAAGTTGCCCTCTCTCCCTGGGGTTGTTTGGGTGGCTTTTTCTCTTCAGGGCTTTCTGCAGATGTCTGGTCACCCTTGACTGTCTCCTTGCCTTTGTGGGGAGGTGGGGTGGGGGACAGATCCAATTCGATTTCTGGGAAATAGCAGAATTATATCTGTGGGTTTCTCCTCTGGGTGCTGGTCAGATTCCCCCAGAGGAGTTTCTTCTGGTCTCCTGCCTGGCAGGTAAAGGTCAAGATATTGGTGCTGTCTGTGCAGGATGCCCCTCTGCCCACTGTGTGTGGAGCCCCCAGACCCATGGAGTCTGCCTCAGCATTCCCAGGGATTCAGCTCAGAGGGCACTTGTCACATTGGCCCCCGAGTCAAGCTTCCTTCTGTTTCCTTCCTAATTATTACTGCAAAGCACTCTCAGTTCCTCCCTCATACCTGCCCTTAAAAAAATAAAGTTTCCAAATCAGAGGGTTAAAAAATTCTCTTAGATGATATCCCCAAATGGAAAACCTCCTGGCTGGTCCTAAGATGAGGATGTGCAGACTGGCCCTGACACTCTTTTTTGGCCAGACCCCTATTCTACGGCAGCTGGGCCTGAAGGGCAAACTCCCTGGGGCTTGGAATGAGGCCAGCCTGACTGGGGCCTGTCCCCAGGGAGCATCCTAATATGCAGGCCCTGCAGTTAATCTGGGCTGCAGAGACCAACTTCAGTGCACCCACACAGGTGTTTGAGTGGGCCTGCTATGTGCTGGGCCCTGGGCTGGAACTGAAGGTGTTTGGTGCTGTCTTCAGAGAGCTTTTCCTGAATGACCCAGAGGAGGGACTTATTGGGCCCTGTGTTTTGCCGCTGTCTCTTTTCTTTTTTTCCATCCTTTTCTTTCTCTCCTCTCCTCTTCTCCTCACTCTCTCTCTTTCTCTCTCTCTCCCTCCTTCCCTCTCTCCCTCCCTCCTTCTCACCCTCCCTTCCTTCTTCCCTCTGTCCCTCCCTCTTTTTTTTTGAGACAGGATCTCACTCTGGTACCCAGGCTGGAGTACAGTGATACCATAACAGCTCACTGTAGCCTCAAACTCCTGGGCTAAAGCAATCCTCTCCCCTCAGCCTCCAAAAGGGCTAGGATTACAGGTGTAAGCCACTGCACCAGGTCCAGTTACCCCTTTTCCACTTGGTATGCACCGCTCTGCCAGGTAAATGGGACCCCACCCCACTTCACATGTACATGCAGAACTTGGATAGGGAACTGGAGAGAGACAGAGTCAGGATCAAACCTGGACCTTGTTCTTCAGGAAGCTTCTGGGAGGAGGCTTGGAAGGGCAGTAGGGTCTGGACCAGGGGGAAAAGAACGCCCAGGGGAGAATAAGTGTGGGCAAGGGACCATCAGGACTGACAGGGGGCGCTGTCTGCACAGCAAGGCAAGAGGCCTGCCTGCAGGGAGACAGGTGTGCCCCGGGCAGTGGAGGCCACGAAAGCCTGGACCATCTGACAGCTGAGAATGGAGAAGGCCAATTAGGCCTTTTGAGCGGGGATGCGCCATTTCAAATCCAGGGGCTGGGGAAAGTTCAGTCAACCAGGCAGCTGCCTTGCTCGTAGACAAGGCATTTATCCGGTGTTTAGCTGCAGGGCCCAGCAGCTTACTTGGAATTGTATAGCACAATTCCCACTGGCCAAGTAAGATCAATGACCCAGACAGGCCGGAGGGCCAGAAATTAAAAGCATGAAGCTCATAAGTGGGCAGCGGCCACTCATCTTGGACACCGTCTCTCCTGCTCAGCAGGGAGGGCGGGCAGCAGCCCAGAGCCCCAGCGGCGTGGAGGAGCTCTGAGTCCATGCCCCTCCCTTCCCTGCCTCCGAATCTTCCAGGCCCCTACCAAACCCCAGATTCCATGACGTGCTTTTTGCCTCACACAGAAAAGCAGGACAGTCAGGTGCAAAGAGGAATCTAATTGTTCTGGGAGCAGCATCCAGAAGTAAAAGCAACCTGGGGACAGGTTTTTCATGTGTTTGTGTTTAGACTGGAAATGTCCTGTGAGGGTGTGGGCCCAGTTCCCTCAGCTCAGGTCTTTTGTTGTAGAAACAGTCGCTCAGGGGCCTGCCCAAATCTGTTTGGGACCGTTCAGGTCTTCTTGCCTACCTTCGCAGGCTGGTGGTCAGGCGACCCCACAAGCAGGTCTCATCCTGCCAACCTAGAGGGTCCTCACTCTCCTGGGTCCTCAGTCTTAGTTCTCCTGCTCCCCCCACCAAGGATAGAGACCCTCCCAGACCGACACCAAGCCCCTTGCCCTAAGTTGGGGGAGGCTGGGAGTGGGGCCAGGAAGGACTGCTCTTCTGATTTTAGACGGATCCTAAGCTGACCTGCAAGTCCTTCCTCTCCAGCCAGGCATGGATGGAAAAGGGTAATCTGTTGGGTTGGCCGATCTGGACAAATGCCAGCAGGACCAGAGTGGGCCTGATCACTCTCTCCTGGATAGTTCCCAGGAAGGCAAGGCACAGAATTCCAGGCCTAGTAAGGGTATATGGTGCTTAGAGGGAGGGGATTGGAAGAGGAGGCATTCATCCTTGATGCTCGGTGATCAAGTCCCATTCTGGGGATTCCTGGGTCCGGGAAACCAGTCTCCAGGGACAGGGAGGTGGGAAGGCAGGGATCCTGTTAAGGGTCACCTAGGCTGCCCAGTCACCGGGGTCGTCTTGAAGGGGAAGGGGAGACAGTGCCCGGGGTAGCACTCGAGGGGACTCTGGCAGCACTAGGCTCTGGGGTCCCCTGCGCGTCTTCTACCCCTTCTGCTCCCCTGCCCTGCAGGGCTGGTGCTACAGGCTGCAAGGTGCGTCCGGTTCTAGCCCTCCGGACCCGACCCTCCCGGCCCAGCCGCCCTTCCTGGCCGCGAGGTCGCCTGAGCCCCCTCCCTCGCCGTGCGCTCCGCCCGAGCTGCAACCGCCGCCGCCGCCACCGCGTGTGCTCCTGCTGCCTCCTCGCTCCAGCCGAGCGAGCCAGAGAAGGGGGGGAAGAGAGAGAGAGAGAGAGAGAGAGA
>CAUYQG010183301.1:0-16949 GCA_963574415.1 Tarsius wallacei
AATTATTTTTACTCCTGAATCTAGACTGAGATAGACATGATTTCTTTTCTTTCTTTTTTTTTTTTTTTTTTTGAGTTGGGACATCGCTCTGTCTTTTCTTTTTTTAAACACATCCATCATACAGGTGAATCTGTTCCCAGCTTGCCCAAAGTCTGCATCCTTGTAAGGCGGTGTTCTGAATGTGAAAGATGATATGCATGAAGTGCCTGGCTCATAGTAAGCACTAAACAAAGACAGAGTTTTTATGAACTTTGCAGTGAACGTTTATTATAAGCTCATAAAGTTTATAACAAACACAAAACGCTAAACCTAGAACTTATTGGTAGTTCTTATAGATAGGATGCACCTATTCTCAACACTTGTAACACTGCCCTGGATCTTACCGTAAATTATTGGAAAACCGTTGAGGTACCAAGATAATCAGATATTTATAGCTCTGGTAAAAAGTACTGCAATAATTATTTATTGGGGATAATCCCCAGCGGGTTGGGGAAAGGATACAGAAAACCGTCACAAAAACGATCAAGTTACAAAATACCTTGAATAGCAGAACAGAGATTTCCTTAGTTAAGGTTTGTACGTGTGTATGCTTCGTTTTTCTGTGTTCAAATGTGGACTACTGATTCTCCCTTAGCAGGGAAAGAAACTTGTGGTCTTTTTTACTGTAGAACCATTTTCTTTCCTCCCAGAAGGTATAAATCAGCGTCTAGCTCATCCTGGTTAAAGTCGGGCATCGGGCACCGCCACGGCCTCGGGTTGGCATCTCCCGGATCGAAGAGCCGCGGCCACAGCTGGTCTTGAGGACCCGGCGAGCAAGGTGAGATCCAGACTGCACCCACGACTCCAGCAGGATCGCGTTTTCAAAGCGGAAACTCAGCTTGCGCCCTCTGCCAGTGGGCACCGGAGATAATGTATACGAAGTTGCCCCAAGCCAGACTAGCTTGTCTTTAGGGTGGCGGAGCTGAACCCAGAGAGGTCAGGTTAGGCCACGGGGGTTCGTCTTCCACTCACGCTTCACGGCTCCACCACTTGGAGAGCTTCTAAATAATACGGATGCCCACTGCCACCCCGAACCAATGAGATCAGGCTCCCTAGGGATGGAGCTGGGTAGTTTTTAAAGTCCCTCTGAGGTCGTTCTCAAGTGAGACAGGGCGCAGGTCGCAGAGACCACGAGGGCTTGGAGGCCGCCCCGCCAGCCCCGCCAGCCCCGCCCCGCCAGCCCCGCCCCGCCCCGCCAGCCCCGCCCCGCCCCGCCAGCCCCGCCCCGCCAGCCCCGCCCCGCCCCGCTTCCCCCTCCCTCGCGCCTCTGATGCAACAGGCTCCCGCGCAGGCGCACTGGGGCGGTCGGCAGCCCAGGTGAGCGGGCGCGCCGGGCCGCGCGTCTCCGCGACGGCGCTGCCTCCTCCAGGCGCTTCCGTGAGGGCGGCGAGGACCCGCCCGCTAGCCGAGGAGGAGGCGTGGACATGGACCCGGCGGCAGCCGCCGACCCCCGGCCCAGCGCCACTGCCTAGGGCGCCCCGAGGGCTCCGTGGGGGCGCGCTCGCCGCCGCGGCGTCTTCGGGGACCCGGGGCGCCGGCGCCGCGCGCATGGCCCTGCTCCCGCGGCCCGCGCTCTGCCTCCTGCTCTCCCTCCTGGCTGCGGCGGGCAGGGCCCAGGAGCAGGCCCAGAGCACCGACTGGAGGGCCACCCTGAAGACCATCCGGAACGGCGTCCACAAGATCGACACGTACCTGAACGCCGCGTTGGATCTCCTGGGAGGAGAGGACGGGCTCTGCCAGTATAAGTGCCGCGACGGTGAGGGGCGCCCAGGCCCGGCCGGGCTCGTGCTTTCAGGGGCCTGGAGTGACGGAGGTCACGGAGGCCTGAGAGTGACAGACGCAGGGCAGACCTGGCCGGTGTCCTTTGGCCGTGGAAAAACTCAGCCACGCTAGAATCTTGCCCTTCTTGTGATTGAGCAACTTGGGCCAAGTTCGCACCACTATTGTTAGAATGTGAGAGGTCGCCTGCGTGTGTCCTCTCCGTTCTGTTGTCATTGCTTCTGAATTGCCTATTTTTTTTTTTCCAGTTGCACGAAGTTGCCTAAGAACTTATTGACGTAGGAATCATGGGAATGGAGTGAAACAGACTGATTTTAGCTCTACATTTTTGCTCTTGTAAATTAGCCGAACTTGCAAGCAAACCGAGAATTTTCAAATCATGCGGTTAACTTTCTCGAGAATTGGTATTCGATGGTTTTGTTCTGCAAAGCTACAGAAAATAAGTTGCGACCTTTGCACAGACTTTCAGTGTACGCAAGTGTTGAGAAAGAGTTCTGATAATTCTTCTAGAAAATAGTCTCTCAAGACTTAACAGTTTTCTTTCCTTGGATATCAGTGAGACCCCTTCTAATTATTGGTTAACATGAATATAATTGTTTCCATCTACTCTTCATTTTTTTAAAAACTAATTCTGTTTGAATCTGAGAACTTGTTTGGTGGCAATGTGAGTGCATAAACTTAGGCAGGTTCTTTTGAAGCACTTGACTTTTTTTGAATGCTTAAATATTTTAATAGTTCAGAATAAGTACTTGAACTTCTGCTTGGAAATTCACAATGTTAAGAAAGCACTTAGGAGATCTTATTTCCAGTAAAATTATCCAAGGTCAGGATCTCGTTAATGCTGGCAGCTGAAAATAGTAGGGAACCCAGTGACTTTAAGGATAAATCCTGAGTGGTTGTAGGTGAACTTAAAAGGAACCTATGTCATGTAAAACTGATGTCACCTGCTGTTTATAATTCTCAAAATAACTTCTAGTTTTATGTTAATAGAGGTAAAGAATGAGTTGTGTCTTGTATGCTTTTTAAGGTTCTGAACAAGTGCTGAGATATGTTTCATTGCTTCCTAAATTTATGCCTAAATGGCACCACCAGTATGCATCAAGAAGGATGTTTTTTCCTTGCAGAACCTATTGCGAGGAATAAGCAAATAATTTAGGTATTCAATGGTTACCTTTCTAGAAACAAATGATATAGTTTTACTTAGTCATTCCCTTTCATTATACAAATATTTGGTCCCGACTATGGGTCAGATGTTCTAACTGGTGATTGCAGTGAACACAACAGACAAAATCTGTGTCCATGGAGCTTATGTTCTGGTGGGGAGACAGTCAATAAACTAATGTGGCAAAATAGAGTAAGTATGGAGTGGTATAGGTCTGTACATTTGCCAGTGCTTTGAGGACGATAGAACAGGGGAGACAGTGGCTGTGTTTGTGGCCTGTTCACTCTTCTAAATAGGTTGCTCAGGAAAGAGGTAAAGGGGACACTGGTAATCTGGGGAAAGAGCATTCCAGGCAGAGGACAAAGACCTGTCAAGCATGACTCCAAAGGTTTTGGCCTGAGCCAAAGGAAAGATGCAGTTGACATTTACAGAGAAATAAGACATTTACAAGTCCAATAACTTTATTATGATTCCAGGGTTATAAAGTTTATTTACATTTAAAATATCCCTGAAGTTGAATGAATACAAGTCCTAGTAAAAGATTGTTTTAATCTTTCTTTTAATTATTTTTTATTTCCTACAAGCCTCTCAAAATTTACCATTTGGAGCAGGATCTCCAGCATAAAAAACACAAATGAATTTGAGAATTTAAGAAATGGTATGTGCCTCAATGCAAATCCTTTCGTGTCTTAGTAAGTTCTATCGGTTCAGCAAACATATGATTCCAAGTCACCATACTGATAATTCCAACTGAATGAATTATTTTTAAAAATTGCTGTTACTTGAGAAGTCTCCCTGGAACAATGAGTCAGCCTTTCCTTTATTTTGGAATGCAAATCATCAAATCAGAGAAACAGAAAAACCCTAATGCTAGAGGGAACACAGTGATTAAGGGGTGTTTTTTAGTTGCAAGAAAAAGATCAAGGGAGCTTTGGAGGGAAAAAAGAGTTAATGGTAGGGAGAGGGTGGTCAGATTAAAAGGCACAGGCATGTTGCATTGAGCCATCCTAAGGGACTGGGGTTATAGAGATTTGACCTTCCTCCCTTGGGTAGGAAAAAGGCATTATTGAGAGTTAAGTAAGGTTATGTGGGGAAATAAGTGAGATCATTGCTGGTTTTAAAAACATTTTTCTCCCTAACAGCAGAGAAGTTTTGAGGAAGAAAATTTTTCAATTTTCCTTGAAATATGTAAAATAAAATTGGCTTGTAAATGTCTGTTTTTAGACTTATGAATAAGTCATTAATTCATTCAGTGATGGATGTTTTCTCGGACTCCCTCTGGCTCTTGTGCTGAGAATAAGAGGGGTCCTCAGGGTGTGGAACAAGAATGGAAGCAGAGTGACACATGCAGGGGTCCAGAGAGAGTTTTGTCCAGGTTGCTTGCAATAAAGATAGTGAGAAGTGGCTGGATTTTTATGTATTTTGAAGGAAGAAACTCTTCCTTGCTTGGAAGAGGAATGTGAGTAGAGTCAAAAATTATGCCAATATTTTTGGCCTGACCAACTGGAAGGATGGAATTGCCATTAATTGAAATGGGAAAGACCACAGAAAGATCAGTTTTTAGGCAGTAGGAAAAATAGCAGCATATTTGTATGCCTTTGAGAATGAAACACTCAAGAAGAAATGGTAGAGAATTATGGAATCAATCATGTCCTTGGGTAAGTGAGAGGACTGGTTTCCAGCACATGCATGGAGAGATTGGCTGATAACTTGCAGCACATCCCTGTTAATAGGAACAAAGTAGGGGATATGGGCACAGATGCGGGTGGATGTCCAGTTTTCCTGATTGCCTCAGTGTTCTCAGTAAAGTGGGACAAGGTCGTCAGTTGAGAGAGGAGATGGGAATGGGGATGTTGGAGATTTGAAGGTGATAAAAGGACTAGACGAGAAAACGAGAGTAGCATAAAGACACTGGAGATTTATGGTCAGGAATTTTTAGTCTGAGTGCTTGGAAGTGCAGGTTGGGGTCTTACCACCATGTTTCGTGGACATGTGGTAAGATCTTTGTGTGACCCAGCATACTTTCCCTTAGGCTTCTCATAGGGTCTATATTCTTTCAGGTTTAAAAAAAAAGATCTATTTGGAAGTATTTACATCACATTTAGGAAAAATATACAGAAAGTAACTAACTTTGTCTCAGTCCAGGAAAATATTTAGATTTCAGCAGTCCATACAGACGAAAAGATGTGGCCAGGCTCGGTGGCTCAGCCTGTAATCCCATGCTTTGGGAGGCTGAGGTGAGTGAATTGCCTGAGCCCGTGGGTTCAAGACCCGCCTGGGCAACTTGGCGAGACCTCATCTCTACAGTAAATCAAAAGAATTAGCCGGGCGTGGTAGCATGCGCCTGTAGTTCCAGCTACTTGGAAGGCTGAGGTGGAAGGATCGCCAGAGCCCAGCAGTTCGAGGTTGCGGTGGCCGGGAGCGTGCCACTGCACTCCAGTCTGGGCGACAGAGTGAGACTCTGACTCAAAAAAAAAAAAAAAAAAGTTGTAAATGATTAAGAGAAGGGAACTGTTCCTTAAGTAAAAAATGGAAATTGATTGATAGTATCTCCATGGGGTTTATACAGTGAATTTGATTTGTTTTCCTTCTCATTTTTTCCTTAGTTTTCTGTTTCTGCTTACAAATTTTAGAGGCAGTATCTCCAATACATTATGGTGTTTTAGTCTGACTGTTATTTAATTTCTCCCATTATTGAGGTTTTGCTTGCTTTGTAAAAATTGGCACCAGTAAAAATGCTAATTTTTAAAATATTTAACAGTTTATAACACCATTTATAACAAAATTTAAAATGATATTAATACATTTGTGATTTTGGCATCTGAATCAAGTTAGTCTTTATAAATAACTTTCTATATAACTTGTTCAGAAATAATTACTTCTATTTAAGGGTAAATTTAGAATTTCAAAACTCAAAGTGTTTTAGGAAACTAGTTCCAAGTTTTCATTATTTTATTGTAGATAAATAATATTTTAATTTCAGCAAGGAATCATCAGGTAATTTCTTGGGTTCCCACTGTGTGCCAGACATCTAGGTGAGCAGAACTAATAGAAACTGTCCTCATAGAAACTGACCAAAGTTACACTGATTTGCTCTGTAAATGCTAGAAAGAAAGGGGGTGCTATTCTAGATGGTGTAAGCAGGGAAGGCCTTTCTGAGGAAATGACAGTAGGAGGTTACTTCTTCTAAAAAAGAGGAGACAGGAGAAGAGAATATTAGAAACTCACATGTCTTTAAAACACTTGGCCCATGTCAGTTGTTTGAAGATGGTAATCTTTGCTCCTCATGGAAAAGGAAGAGGTACCAGAAATCTGGAGACTGGCAGATGGGAGAGGAAACGAATGTACAAAGTGTCCAAAGAGTTGGAAACATTGGATAAACAACATGTTAATTACTTTTGTTTTTGGAGACAGGATCTGACTCTGTTGTCCAGGCTGGAGTGCAGTGGCACAGTCATGGCTCACTGCAGCCTTAAACTCCTAGGCTCAGATGCACCATAACACCCAGCTAATTTTTAAAATATTTTTTATAGAGACAAGATCTCTCTGTGTTGCCCAGACTGGTCTCCAACTCGAACAGTGATTCCCCCTCCTTGGCTTCCGAAAGTACTAGGATTACAGGCATGAGCCACCATGTCCAACTTACATGTTCAAATAATACACTTAATATGTTTTTTCTTCAACCTCCAGATACCTTTTTAGGTGATATACTTCTAAATTTAAAGCAGTAAGTTCAGTTGTTAATCTGAAAAACCTACATTGTAAATATGCTGTTTTTCCTGTTTCCAGACTTAAAAACACTCTGTGGTATATTTATTGTACTTTTTTCAAATTAACAATTTGACCCATTACTTCTTATGTATCTCCAAATAAGTTTCCTAAATATTTTAAACAGATTGTTAAAACTCCTAACAAGAGAAGTCTTCCTGATGAAGCTTAAGGAACTAGAATGTTTTTCCCAAGCATAAAATGCAGATCCAGTGTCTCTCCCTTTCTGTGAAGGGGTTTCTAGTGTGGTAGGACAAACCCATACATAAATGTGTAGTTGCTCATGATGTTCCCATGAGAAAGGCAGACTTGATAAAACTTGGTTTGGATGAAGTCACAGCTGATTGAGCAGTACACCCAAAGGATTGAACTGATGACTTCGCGGCTGCTTAGAGAGAGCGCTCATCTATAGCAGGGTGTTGCTGACCTCTGTCCTGATTAATAGCAGTCTCAAGTTTGTGAATATCTGGGAGCAATATGTAACACTGGATGAACAGTTCTAGATTTTAAAACTACTGAGCAGTTCTGAATGATGAACTAAAACAAGATGGAATTTATAATGTTGTGTTTAGGCTCAAAAATTAAATTGCAGAAGTGTTGAGCCTCTCTTGCTTAGATATTAAAAAGTTCATTTTAGAAAGAAGGTTATTTTTTACTGTTGTCTGATATATGTAAGCACTGAAACATAGCTAAAACATGCGATCTTAGGCTGTGTTAATATGAGTTCTTTAGCTCAAAAGATGAAAAAGCTCATCTTACCTAATGTTCAACTTAGGGTGCTACATTTTAAAAAGATGTGACAAACTATAAGTGATCAGTATTTGGAAACTGATGAATATTCACCAAACTCAAAAGCTGCTGAAGAGTAAACAGCAGTACCAGTTGAGTATTATAAATGCCATGAGGATTAACCTTCCAAGTCTCCTATTTGTTACTCATTTTATGAACTATTTTTTGCAAACCTAACCATTTGCCAGGCACTGTTCTAGGATTGGAAATACAAAATAGACAAAAATTTGTGTTCTCAAAGTACTTTAGAATGAGGGGACAGATAAACAAAATAAGTAGATCAGTGTCATAGTATGTTAGAGGGTCATAAGAGCTACATATGATATAATCAGATGACCTTGCTGCTAAGATGAATGTCTTATTCTGTTTGGGCTGCTATAATAAAATACCATCAACAGAAATTGATTTTTCACTGTTCTGGAGGCTGTGAAGTACAAGATCAAGGAACTGGCAGATTCAGTGTCTGGTATGGGCGCACTTCCTAGTTCATAAATGGTGCCTTCTAGCTGCGTCCTCATAAGTTATTAGATCATCATCAGATGACTTTGTCTTCCTTAGCTTTAGGTTCTAACTGTGTGAACTGACTAGTTAATGGTTATTGAGGTTTGTGTGCAATGGCGCGTTTGCTGAAGGTTGGGAAGATACTGTTCTTGCCCTAAAATGTTAGTGTGTACAGGAAAACAGGGCGGATATATCCTTCATGCATATGGACCCAGTCTGGCATGTAACCTCTGAAATATCCAGAAGTTCAGGAAAAGCTTTTGTATATTTTATATGGCATAGGTTTATAAATAATTATATTATTGGGAAACCCCCTTGGGTCCCCTCCCACTATAGGAGCTTTTCTGTCCTCTCAATAAATCCTGCTTTCTTAAAAAAAAAAATTATATTATTAACTGCTCTGTATGTATATATGTGCACATTTGTATATATTCCACATTCTTCACTGGAGAAATAAAAATAATTAGGTAGACAAGTTAGCATTTCTAATGTTTATCAGAATAAAGACATTTATTTATGTCAGCATCCATATAAATATTAAACATTTTTAAGGCTTGTCTAGCACACTGTCAACCTATTTGCATATGTACTGTATTTCTATCATATTTGAAAACTAATTATGTTACCATTTATATTTTATAGGATCAAAGCCTTTTCCACGTTATGGTTATAAACCCTCCCCACCGAATGGATGTGGCTCTCCATTGTTTGGTGTTCATGTAAATATTGTTTTTTATTTGAAAAGTTTTATGTAATACTTCTGTTAGTGTAAGACTGTCAGTGTGTTCTCAGGTTCACAGATAATTTAGCCGGGTATAACAGTGATCAGGTTTATTACATTCTTTTATGGAAAAACATATTTAATAACTCCTAACATAACTAGATGGAGTGAAATTAATGTTTTTGATTCTTATAGATGTTAATACTATTTAAATGGTATTTCCTAATGTCACAAACGTTGAAAAATATTCTAGATAAGGCATGTTTTTTACATTAAAACAAGGCTAAGTGGGATAGCTGTGTGGTTGTTGTAGGGGAGTATTATGGGAGAAAATTATTCATGAGAATGATTCCTAGATATAAGAATTTTGCATATAAAGTTTAAAAAATATAATTAAAGGTAAGTTATTGATTCAGAGTAAAAGTGTCTTTGGGGAATAGATAAATACTTATTAAAGGTTAAAAAAATAAAACCCAAAATTTGAGTTGTGGAAGCTTAAAAGTTTTCTGTGACATTGCACATGAAGTAAATTTTATTTAGGGGGAAGGAGATACAAAACACTTTGAATATCAAAAAAGTCATACTTGCCTAGCCCCTGGAGAAATCTTGAATGCCCTCCCTTAGTCCTAGCCCTAAGGCATAAAACTGTGTTTTATGTTTTGTACTATTGGAAGTTGTTTGTTATTGGCAGATAGTTGTGAGTATTTGAACACTGCAGAATAGGGCACAGCAAGGCATGGCTGAGATGGAGTAACACAAGTGGGTGTGGGTAAGAGTAATGGGGAGACTTAATTTTTTTTTTTTTTTTGAGTTGGAGTCTCACTCTGTCACCCAGACTGGAATGCAGTGGCCACTCCCGGCCACTGCAGCCTTGACCTGCTGGGCTCCAGCGATCCTTCCGCCTCAACCTCCCGAGGAGCTGGAATTACAGGCATACGCTACCATGCCCAGCTGATTTTTTTTATTTATTGTAAAGATGAGGTCTCGCCAAGTTGCCCAGGTGGGTCTCGAACCCATGGGCTCAGGCAATCCATTCACCTCAGCCTCCCAAAGCACGGGATTACAGGCTGAGTCACCAAGCCCGGCTTTTTTTTTTTTTTGAGTCGAGATCTTTGTCACCCAGGTGGGAGTGCAGCCTACACTAGGACTAGCCCAGCATGTTCTGAGTAAGGATGACCTGGCAGATTTGGGATGAAGGCACCTTTTAAAGTCTTATTGAATGCTTTATGTTTGTAGAGGATTTACCGATAGAAATCTTTCACATGTATTATCATGATCATGGCTATCATAGGTAATGGTGGCCTCAACCTCCTGGACTCAGGTGATCCTTCCACCTCAGCATCTCGAACAGCTGGTACTACAGGCACACACCACCACACCGAGCTATTTTTTTTTAATTTTTTGAAGAGATGAGGTTTTGCTATGTTGCACAGGACGGTCCTGAACTCCTGGGTTCAAGCAGTCCGCCCACTTCAGCCTCCCAAAGTGCTAGGATTACAGGTGTGAGCCACAGCGCCTGGCCAAGAGACTTATTACATGGAAAACATCTGTAGGCAGAAGTGGATTTTGGAATTATATATTTGATACTCATTGTCATTGTCATTAAGTCTGTTTGAATGCAGTACTCCAACAGAAGAGTTTTGCATTTCATTGACAGTAATCCATCCAAATTTCTCTTACAGCTTAACATTGGTATCCCTTCCCTGACAAAGTGCTGCAACCAACATGACAGATGCTATGAGACCTGTGGCAAAAGCAAGAACGACTGTGATGAGGCGTTCCAGTATTGTCTCTCCAAGATCTGCCGAGATGTGCAGAAAACACTAGGACTAGCTCAGCATGTTCAGGGTAAGGATGAGGGTACCTTTTAACGTTTTATCGAATGCTTTATGTTTTGGTATGGGATTTACCAATAGAAATCTTTCACATATATTATCTGTTGTGACATGGACTGTCCAATTTTTTGAGGTGAGGAGCTGATAATTTTGTAATCTAAATTGCTTTATAGTCACAGAAACAAAAAGTGTTAGGGACCTGTGGGAGGAAGGTGTCTGAGGCAGAGAAAAAAAGAATTCGTCCACCTTGTCCCCCGAGATGTATCTCTCATCACCCAGAGCCTAAAATTTGAAACTCTAAATCCAGTTGTCTTAGTGTATCTGGCTGTTATAACAAACTGCCATAGACGGGTCGCTCATAAACAACAGAAATTTATTTCTCACAGTTTTGGAGGCTGGGAAGTACCAGATCAAGGCACCAGCAGATTTGGTGTCTGGCGAGGTTCATTTTCTGGTTTGTAGATGGTACCTTCTAGCTGTGTCTTCACACAGCAGAGGGGACTAGGTTGCTCTCTGGGACCTCTTTTATAAGGGCACTAATCCTACTTATGAGGGTGCTATATTTGTGACTTTAATCACCTCCCAAAAGTCTCACCTTCTAATTTCATTGCCTTGGAGCTTAGGAATTCAACATGAATTTTGGAGATACACAAACATCCAGACCGTAGCACCAGTGAATTTAAGAGTGTAGCACTCTGGATTTGGAGTTGGCGTTCTAGAAGATTGGTCTTAACTCTGTCTCTTCTTATATGTCTGTTGGAAAGGTCCCCAAACCACCCCCAGATTCAGTGGGTACTCATAGGACTCAGCATATAGTTGTACTTTCTGCTATGATTCAGCAAAGGAAAAAGTCCCTTTTGTTATCCTCATTTTTTAAATGGAGAGAATGATAATAGTTACCTCATAGAGTTGTCATAAGGGGGAAATGAAATATTTGCTGAAATGCAAATCACTATTTAAATATTAGTAGTTATAAGATTTCTCTACTGTCAAGCCAAAGAATGTCATACACTTAATTCAGAAGAGGAAGGGCAGTGGGAAGGGGCAGAAAAGGAAACTAACATTTTTAAGCACTTTGTCATAAGATCCTGTGCTAGATACTTTATTCATGTTTTCATTTGATACTCACAAACCTGAGAGGTAGGTGGTGTTATCCCCATTATTCAAAGAAGCAAACTGAGTTTTTCTTTTGTTGTTGTTGAGTTGTAGTCTCACTCTGTCACCCAGGCTGGAGTGCAGTGGCATGCTCATGGCCACCGCAGCCTCGACCTGCTGGGCTCGGGTGATTCTTCTGCCTCAGCCTTCCAAGTAGCTGGAACTACAGACATGCGCCACCATGCCCAGCTAATTTTTTGATTTATTGTAGAGATGAGGTCTCGCCAAATTGCTCAGGCTCGTCTCGAACCCATGGACTCAGGCAATTCTCTGACCTCAGCCTCCCAAAGTGCTGGGATTATAGGCGCGTGCCACCGTGTCTGGCTGCAAACTGAGTTTCAGAAAGAAATAACTTGCCCCAAGTTAGCTTTCAGACTACCTGACTCCAAAACCTATGTTCTGTTGACTGCAATATTCTCCCTATAGTCTTGTATTATAACTCTGATTCTAATATCCCAATAATAACTACCGAGAAAGAAATCTCTGCTACAAGTGACACTTGAATTCACCTTCGTATTTCCTTGCAGCCGTTGGCTAAGCTAAGATATATAGCTATAACTATCTGTATTTCAGAAGCATAGATGGATTTATTTCCTATTTTTTGACCTACGAAGGACATGAAACCAAATATCTTCCAATCTTCTATTTACTAGTCATAGCCTCTATATTTCTGTGACTGGTTGTTCCTTAATGACACTGTTCTTCGGAGAACCTTAAAAATGTTAATATTTTTAGTGAAGAGTTTTTTTCCTTAACGTGAATATTTAAAACTGAAAGTATTTGGATATCTAAAAGCCAGTCTGTGTTGTATCTCTGTAAGCATACTGTAAGCATAACATGTTAAGATGATTTCTCCTGAGTGTTTCAGGCTTCTTAGAATAAGAAAAGTAAGTCAATTGCCTTTTTAATAGTCTTAAAAAAAACATTAAAATCCTACCAGGGAAAACACAATTTTGATTCCCATGTGTTCCCAACCCCTAGCCAATTTGGATATTGGTCAAAGAAAGTGACCACAGTCCATTTACTTTAAACATCTTAAATGATGCGTGATCAGTTCTTAGACCTCAGAAGCCATTGGCCATCATGAAATGTTTTGGTTTCTGTTTTTAAACTTTATTTCTGCAACTAAAGCACCTTTCGTCAAAATGCAATTTTTAAGAGTATTATTAGGCATCTCTATTAGTGATTCTATTTTCAAATACAAGAAAAGTTTACACTCATAACTCATCAGTGTTATTGATAAAGACTTATTTGTCTAGTATAAACACAATTGGGTTGAACAGTTGAATGCAAACCAAAAGTAAAAACCATGTAAAGAGACTAAAACTGGAAGTATTTCTCTATATATACACACACACACACTCACTCACACACACTACTGGTCTGTGAGGGTTTGGGGTGCCTTTCATCTGACATCCATTCAAGTGCTCACTAGCAATGTGCTTGACACTGTGCTGTAATGTGTAATGTCAGTGAAAAGAGAGCGATGCTTTGCGGTTGCCTGACAGTAATCATATTTTCTTACTTTACAGCCTGTGAAACAACAGTGGAGCTCTTGTTTGACAGTGTTATACATTTAGGCTGTAAACCATACCTGGACAGCCAACGAGCTGCATGTAGGTGTCGCTATGAAGAAAAGACTGATCTTTAACGAAGATGCTGATAGCTGGTGACAGATGAGGATGAAAGAACATAACCTATGACAAATAACGAATATTTTTACAGCATAAAGCTGACTTCTTTTTGCAAAAGGATTATTTTAAAGACGTTACAAGAGTTTCTATTTTGACATTAAAACCTCAAGGTGAAAAGAAAACAAGTGGGGGGAAGGGTGATGAGGGCATACCTACCTTCTCAGGTGTCTTCCTGGGTGTTGCTGCCTTAGTATGCCAGTGTCTCGATGAGTCTCAAAAACATGTGTGTTAAGGGGAGAATTTTTGAAAAGAATGTGTACTCAGTTTTTGTAACCATATTTACGAAAAAAAAAAAGATCAGATATAAAATTCATCATAAGGTTTGTTCAATATTATCTTATTTGGAAATATGGGAAAATCTTCACTTAGAAGTATTATTTGTTTACTACCAAATTTTAATACAGATTTATGCCTGGAAAGAACTGACTTTATTTTTTGTCTGTTTTGATTACACATAATATTTTGTTTCTCTGTAGCCCATTGAGCATATGAGTAAGTCACATTTTTTTTTTGAGTAGGAGTCTTCACCGCCCAGGCTGGAATGCAGTGTAATGCTTATGGCCACCATAGCCTCAACCTGCTGGGCTCAGGTAATACTTCCACCTCAGCCTTCCAAGTAGCTGGAACCATAGGTGTGTGCCACCATGCCCAGCTAATTTTTTTTGATTTATTGTAGAGATGAGGTCTCGCCAAGTTTTGCCCAGGCTGGTCTCGAACTCCTGGACTCAGGCAGTCTTCTCGCCTCCCTAGTGCTAGTATTATAGCACCACGCCTGGCATAAGTCACATTTCTATTAGGGTTTCCATGTCTGTTTCTGTTGTAAAAATGGAACCATCATCTGATAGCCTCTTAAGGAGCAAACCTAGAAAATCTAAGTGTTATACATGTCTAGAAGATGATGTGAGCAAGATTTAGAAGCATACCCACTCCCATTTTATGAACCACTCATGACAAATGTTATCTTTTGCTCTAAGCTTTGTCTAAATTGGAGAAAAGAGAGATCTGATGAGACAAATGAAAAGTTGCTTGGCATAACACATCAGGTCTCTATTTGCTGTTATACTTTGATGTGTATTCCCTACCACTTGTTCCTCTTAGTGAATTCTGGGATGTTTTTAAAAGACTGTAACCTTTTACTAATGTGAGCTTAGTAAAATTTGTTCTTTTTTTT
This sequence comes from Tarsius wallacei, assembly GCA_963574415.1. Taxonomy (NCBI): domain Eukaryota; kingdom Metazoa; phylum Chordata; class Mammalia; order Primates; family Tarsiidae; genus Tarsius; species Tarsius wallacei. The sequence goes on from CAUYQG010183301.1 coordinate 14,615, forward strand.
TTTAGTTGGAGTCTCACTCTGTTGCTCAGACTAGAGTGCAGTGGCATGCTCCTGGCCACCGCAGCCTTGACCTGCTAGGCTCAGGGAATCCTTCCGCCTCAGCCTTCCAAGTAGCTGGAACTACAGGCATGTGCCACCGTGCCTGGCTAATTTTTTTTTTTTTAATTTATTGTAGAGTTGAAGTCTCGCCAAGTTGCCCAGGCTAGTCTCGAACCCGAGGGCTCAGGCAATCCTCTCACCTTGGCCTCCCAAAGTGCTGGGATTATAGGCGGGAACCACCACGCCCAGCCTTAAAATTTGTTCTTGATACTGGCTTTTTTTTTTTAAGGATTTAACTGTGGAATCAAAGAGATGGAAAAGGCAAGATACAAATAACTACCTTTTGTAGATCTCTTACTTATATTGAAAATTATTAATAGATGTTTAAGAACAAATCCCAGAAAACTTCAGCAGCCTCTGAAAGTGTCTATGAATGTTGGAAACTTTTCAGCCTCTGCAATGCTCAGCTATGTTCTTATACTGGTCTTTGCTTATTCCTGGTTGTTGACTTTCCCTAGCCCAGACCAATGGTCAGTTATTAAAATAAACTGGAAAGCCAGAGGATAGCACAAGGAGAGGTGATTCTTTGTAAGTATTACAGGCAGAACTGGGCAGGAGGAAAAATATATTCTGGAGAAAAGGCCACGTATCCAACTTTGAAGGTGTGTCATTGCCAGGAACCTAAAGTCTTTCAGCTTAAGATGGTGGCATCTGTTCTGCCAAGAGATGTGTTCTGTATTAGACAAGGCAAGTGTATGCCTTATGGCTTAGCACACTGGGTTCCAGTTTTAAATGTTTGGCACCCTTAATTGATCCTTTAATTCAAACTTCTTTAAAAGGTACAGTTTTGCAAGCCATTATCCATACTTAGTCTTTATCAACACTTATAACTGAAATACTTAAGGCTGGCGCAGTGGCTCATGCCTATAATCCCAGTACTTTGGGAGGCTAAGGTGAGAGGATTGTCTGAGCCCATGAGTTCGAGACCAGCCTGGACAACTTGGCAAGACCTCATCTCTACAATAAATAAAAAAAAATTAGCCGGGCACAGTGGTACGTGTCTATAGTTCCAGCTACTTGCAAGGCTGAGGTGGAAGGATCACCTGAGCCCCGCAGGTCGAGGCTGCAGTGGCCATGAGTGTGCCGCTGAACTCCAACCTGGGTGAAAGAGTGAGACTCCAACTCAAAAAAAAATACTTACAAAGAATTTGTGGATTTTCTTAGAAGCGTTGGCTTTCTCAAGAGGACAAACTCAGTGTCTTTATAAAATATTTAGTTCATGAACATAATTATACAAAAATTATTAGGGATTTTTTTTTAGATTTTTAAAAAATAAATGAGTCTTTCACTAATTTCAGATTTACAGAAAAGTTAGAAAGATAATATAGAGAGTTCCTGGATACTACTCATCCAGTTGCCCCTAATGTTAATATGAGGGGGACCTCCCCAAAACAGAATTATATAAAATTGTGCATTTATTCTTACTTGTTTAAACTTCAGTCACCTTCAAAGCACTTTCCATTTGATGCAATACACTTATCAAGATGCTTTTTCCACTGCGCAAAATAGTTTTTGAACTTGTCAATTTTGATGGCTTGTAGTACTTCTGCCATTTTTTGGTTTCACCTCTTCCACACTGGCAAAGTATTTTTTTAGGGCTTTTTTCATCCAGGGAAACAAACAAAAAAAGTCATTCAGGGAAAGAGATTGGGTGAATAGGGAGTGTGGGGCATGGGGGCCATGCCACTTTTGGTCAAAATTTCACTCCACATGGTGTAAATCACCCATCATGAAATGGGCAAACACGCTGAAAGACTCTCCAAAAAAAAAAAAAACTTACTGAAGCCGAATGCAGCCTCTCACAGCAGCGCTAGCTGGTATACTGATGCTGATGAGTTCCTAGAACACTCACTGTGGGAGAAACCTGTGCTACACAGGGCCTACCCTCCAAAAGATAATTCGGTTTTTGTTTGGGTCCCCACTCATTCATATTTTTGCAAAATCATGAAACATCTGTTAAAAGCTAAGGAACCAACATTATAATTACTATTGCCTAAACTTTATTCAGATTGCACTAGTTTTTCTTTTTCTTTTTTTTTTTTTTTTGAGTTGGAGTCTCACTCTGTCACCCAGACTGGAGTGCAGTGGCCGCTCCCTCCCGGCCACCGCAGCCTCGACCTGCTGGGCTCCGGTGATCCTTCCGCCTCAGCCTTCCCAGTAGCCGGAATTACAGGCCCGCGCCACCACGCCCGGCTGATTTTTTTCTGATTTATTGTAGAGATGAGGTCTCGCCAAG
>CAUYQG010183302.1:0-24365 GCA_963574415.1 Tarsius wallacei
ACATCACTTTAGAGACAAAGTTAGGTATGTGAAGGTGAGTGTGGGAGTAGTCTTTTTCTTTGCTACGATGTTCTGTCTGGACCTCATACTGTAAGGTGTACAGTATAATACATTCTTTCATGTGGTTATCCTTTATATTAACGTACATAGAAATACTTCCTTTTTGGTCCTTCTTTTAGGTTTATGATGCTGATTTTTCTTTTGTCACATATTTGATACATTTTCTGGGTTCTTGCTCATATTTAATACATTAAGAAACCATTTACCTTGCCAGATTTTCACTTAGTTACATAGAAGAGCTCTAGAGGAGTTTGCCAGTGATAAACCTGCTTAGTCATTCAATACAGACATCTGTATTCCTGGACCTGAACTAAGACTTATTTTTGGCTGCTCAGAAATGTTGCCAAAATGATGAGTAATTTGCTGTCTCATCCTTCTGTGATTGTTTTCCCTTGGCAAATGCAAATTTTGATTCCTTTATACCACTGAAAAAGTGACCAGGAAATGATCTTAAAGTACAAGTGAAAGGATTAAATGAATGATGTCTTACATGGGGCCTATTTGTTGATGCTTCATTGATCACCTAACCACAAATACCTATCATTAGTCCCTCACACAAGATACAACTTACATTTTAAATCACTAAATTACCACAAACATACTTTTTACCCTATTGACCTAGTAGAACATCCTGTTAGCAAGGCAAAATGCTATCTCATTACCTAGACATTGCTGGGTCATTTTCTAACGCAAACTTCAGAAAAAATAAAACTGCCTCAGCTTTCCAAATAGCTGGAACTACAGGAGTGCACCACCAAATAAATAAATAAGCAAATAAATAAACAAATAAAATTGGTTGTTTCACTGAACCCATCTCTGACTGAGATAGTGGCAATGTTCCTTAGATTAGTTGTACATATTGGACGAATTCAGAAAATGGCACCGGAAACTGGTCATTAGGTGGAGCTTCTGTGCTCATGTTTATTGATTTTCACAAAATTGTCGCCTCTGGGACTCCAGCAGAAGAAATTTCAGACTCTATATATTGTTGTTAAATTCTGACTTCCACCCAGTAGATAGCATCTTCATCTTGTTTCCACTTGCTAGTAACTGAGGAGTAACTGTGAGATCTGGTTTCCATTCAAAGAATGAAGAACTTGTGGTTATCTTGAGAAGCAGTGGTAACTTCAATAGAAACGCCATGCAGAGATTTGGAATACTTCATTGGAATTACCTGATTAGAAGACTGGGGCAGCCGGGCTCGGTGGCTTAGTTTGTAATCCTGCGCTTTGGGAGGTGAGTGGATTGCCTGAGCCCGCGGGTTCGAGACCCGCCTGGGCAACTTGGCCAGACCTCATCTCTACAATAAATAAAAAATCAACCGGGCGTGGTAGCGCGCGCCTGTAGTTCCAGCTACCTGGAAGGCTGAGGCGGAAGGATCGCCGGCGCCCAGCAGGTCGAGGCTGCGGTGACCAGGAGCGACCTCTGCACTCCAGTCTGGGTGATGGAGTGAGACTCCAACTCAAAAAAAAAAAAGAAGACTGGAGCAAATAAACAACTTAATAAGAGGGATTCATCCTCTGAAACTTTACCTGAGCTACTAGGAAGATAGAAATATCTAGGCTCTGAACAACTGCACAACTCTGAAAGATATATGAATATTGAGGAGAAGGTGGTATGGTTACAATCGATCAGACAGCAGGAGAGATTCTTGACAATTAAGGGATGGATTTTCTTGTTTAATTGTATCACATTCTGCTATATTTCTTTAAGTTACAGATGGTTGAAATAGTTTTGTTCACTAACATAGAGCAATAACTACTCTCAAATGGAGAGACCTGCAAGAAAGTTCTCAGAGACGTTCTCAAAGTTAAACAAATAATGGAATCATATTTGAACTTAGGGCCGTCTCGTTCTAAATCTTATGATTGTTTTGTTACTTCATTTTTCAGACATATTGTCATGCTAATATATTCCCTGAAACAATTTTGATGTATAGATAGCACCAGATATTATACAACTCTATGAGATTCTAAGGCCAGTTTCATGAGAGAGATGGATTCAGAAATGGTTATTCCTCAAATAAGTTATTATTGCCTCCTTTTTGGAAAACAAAAGTAGAAGTGTATTCAGTGTGCCTGTTGTAGTGTGAAAATAAACATAAATATTAAAGGAATAAGATGTGAGTTATTTATATTCCTAGATATTATGCATATGGGGTATTTTAATATTTAACAATTTGTCTCTGATCCCATCTCTGACATCCAAGTGAAATCTTAGCGCCAAAAGGATGAAAAGAGTTATGGGGTAGGATAACAGTGGATACTTTTGATATAAAATTCTATTTTGAACCTCTTCTTAAATAAGTCACTGAATATGACTCAACAGCATTAGATCATGGAGTGGTGTAACTGTACATTTATCTTGTTATCATTGCCGCATTTATACATACAGGAAGAAAAACTTCACATTAGACACTGAAACTGAGGGATGAAATAAAAGAAGTAGAAAGTAATCCACAATTTCATTATTCCTGCTTGATATATTATTTCTCCCATTATTGTTAATTTGATAAGCTACTGATTAAGAAGAGACAAATCTATCTTATCAAGAATTCCAGCTTCTGGTCAGGCTAGTGGCTCAACCTGTAATCCCAGCACTTTGGAAGGCCGAGGTGAGTGGATTGTCTGAGCCCGCGGGTTCGAGACCCGCCTGGGCAACTTGGTGAGACCTCATCTCTACAATAAATCAAAAAATTAGCCAGGTGTGAGAGCGCTCACATGTAGTTCCAGCTACTTGTAAGGCTGAGGAGGAAGGATCGCTGGAGCCCAGCAGGTCGAGGCTGAGGTGGCCAGGAACGGCCACTGCACTCCAGTCTGAATGACAGAGCGAGACTCCAACTAATAAATAAATAAATAAATAAAATAAAAAAGAATTCCAGCTTCTGAGTCTATCATGAATTTTGTAATGACTTTTGTGCTTTTTCTCTTGAAAAAGGTTGCATATGTTTTTTGAATGGAGAAAAGAGAAGTCATGAATTGCATAATAGTGAAAATATTTGCTGCCCTATCTGCAGCTAAGCCTTATTGATATTAAGTATGGTCATGCAAACTGAAGTAAAACTTGACAATTGCAAGTTTCTTTTCTATTGAGCTTAGAAGTAGTCAAATGACTTGCTTTGGTCAATTCAATGTTAGCAGGCATGATGTGTGCTTTTTATGAGCCAACTTTGGTTTTGCCAAATTATTTTTCTTTGTAATAGAACAGTCCAGACCAAACTGAGACTTTTTATTTAAACTAATTCACAGAATGAAACAACAAAACAGAAACACTCTTGATACCAGTAACGTGCAACCTGAATGAGAAATAAATCTTTGTTTTATAAGTCACTAATAATGGAAAGTCATTTGTCACAGCAGAATTTATGCTGAATTAAGGAGGAATAAAAGATGCATAATGAAATGTACCAAATATATGAAAACAGTATAAAAACTGATAACTGATATTTTTTTAAAAGCCATAAAATCTCCAATAAAAAAACATTTAATTGGTAAGCTAAAAATTATTTTTGGATATGCACATACATAGAAAAAATTCAATTGTGATAATTAGAAAGAAAATCCAACTTTGCAGCAAAATTAATAACATTGACTAAATGTATAAGTAAATGTAAGATTTTTCCTTCATTTTTATTTATGCAGTTTAATGAACCCATGAAGAATATAATACAGAGAAGAAAATTATTTAAAAATATATTACTTAATTCAACCTGTATGTTATGTAATTTCAAGTTGGTTAATGTATACATATGAATGTATTTAGTCCATGGTTAATTTAATAGAAGAGCTACAATGTGTACTACTTAGATAATGCCATTGCTCTAAAAAAAGTTATATTCCAAAAATAACCTCATCAGTTTTATTACCATATATATTAAACCTGCAGTAGAATGTTTCCAATAAAAATAATGTTGATAATAATGGTAACAATAAATGTATATAAAAATTTCTAAGAGCTTATAATATTGCAGCCAGTATTCTATGAGTCCCAAATGAAAAATTGCAATTAACCTTATTTAACAAAAAGGAAACTGGGTCAAGAAATCACACAGCTTCTAAAAGACAGTGTAGGTATTTGGACTTTAATTTTATTCTAGGTTAATATTTTCTGATTTCACACATGCACACAAACATATAGATAATCAATATAATTTTAACTATGTATGTATATGCATATACATACACATGATACATTCATCGATATAGCTATCAATCTAATTTTATCCTTCTAAAGACAAGGATGTTTTCTTTGTGAGGGCTATTTATTTCCTGAATTCTCTATGAAATAGATTTTGAACTAAAATTTTATATACTAATAATTTATTCAGGGGGTGCACAATAGAGAATAATAGTGAAAAAGAGGGTAAGTAAAGCAGGGAAAAGAGCAGATGAAAATGAGATTGTTACAGAGCTGGACTTGAGTTTGTAAGAATTCAAATATTTAGCCCTTGCGGCTTAAGACACGTCCAGACAAGATGCATGACTTTATTTTGTACTAGAATAATCCATCCTGAGAGAAAGAAATATCAGATCATTTGCCGGTTTTTCCCAACCTCTCTGTCAAAGTTCACTTTGGGGGCTTGTGTGTGGCAGTCCTTGGACAAGCCAGACCCTCCATGTGTTTAGTCTGGTAAGAATAAAATGGAGGGGATGTTGGTGACAGCTAGCACATTATACTCATAAAAATAGTGTCAGCTATTATTAGGGCTCTTTATGTCCAGAGTCAGGGCAAGTGGTGGAAGCCTGTATCACCTTTTATGACCTAGCACAGAAAATCACTTAGTGTTATTTCTACCACATTCTATTCATCAAAGGCCCACCTAAGTCCAAAATGCAGAAGTGTGTGTGTGTGTGTGTGTGTGTGTGTGTGTGTGTGTGTGTGTTCCATTTTATCAGAGAACTATGGTAGGGACTGGAATAGAAATATTCTTGTGGCCAGTTGGAAAGTTGAAAATTGACTGCCACTGTCTTAATCCATTTTGTGATGCTATTACAGAATATCTAAGACTGATAAATTTATGAAGAAGAGATTTGTTTATTATATTTCCTAATGTTGGAAAGTTCAAGGTCTTTTATTTCATCACAAAATGAGGTGAGGATCCTCTTGCTGCATCAGCCCATATGTAAGATGAAAGAGCAAGGAAGCACAAGTGAGCAAGAGGGAGCTAATTCACGTTTATAACAAGCCCACTGTCAGGATAACTAACACACTTTCAAGATATTGACATGAATCCATTCTCACGACCTAGTCATCTTATTAGGCCCACCTCCCAAAGCTGTTGCACTGGTGATGAAGTTTCCTACATATGATCTTTGGAGGACATATTCAAACCAAAGCAACCACTTTATCTTCTGGCAACAAAAAAATTATAACCCTCTTGTTTGCAAAATACATTTACCATTCTTCGCAAATTCATTAAAGGCTTATCCTAGGACATCATTAGGCTTAGCTTGGAGGTTTGAGGATCTTGTTATTTAAGTCAGGTCCAGATATGGATGAGTCTTCTTGGTCTAATGCTGTGGTTTCTCAGCTCCTCAAGCACTGTCCTCAATCAGAAGATTTTGTCTAAGGAGACATATTTTTCTACACACACTCCCAATATACACTAGCAGAGTGAGCATAGGATATGTTCTTTAGATACTACACAACATAAAATAGAAATATAGGTGAAACACCACATTCGGTGACCACAGTGATTCTGAAATTCAGTCAAGCACATGTTGTCAGTTATTTGAGCAGAGCACAGAGCTGTGGAGAATTACAGCTTGGGAAACATTCTTGAAAATTCTCAACCCAACCATTTGGGCCTTTTTTTAATCATCAAATTTTTATTTCTTTTTAATAAAAGTTACATTTATGTTTGTAGTTCATTAGTTCATCATCCTTGTTGGCCACAAAAATATGAGAGTCCTAAAGCCTCTGTACACTTTGTACGGTCTTGGTCCTTTAAGTGTGGTTAATACAATTCCTTTTGAAAGACAATTGAATTGTCTATGACTTTATACTGAGCCAGGTGTTAGCATTCCTTTTTTTCTATAAAGGTCAGAAAGTAAAAATGTCTGCTTTTGCAGTCATATGGCGTCTGCCAGAATTACTGAGCTCTGTGGTTGTAGTGCAAAAAGAGCTTTGGACAATATAAAAATGAACATGTGTGGTAGTGTGCAGATGAATCTTTACTCATGAAAATATTCAGTGGCTTGGTCTATAGTTCTTAGTATTCTGATGCCGTCACGCATTGCCAATCAATAAAATTAGACACAAGTCATTTTCACAGATGATCTTTGAAATGAGTCACTTCTTGTTTGCACCCTTCCAAGATGCTGTATCACTGTGCCCTTGAATACAAAAGAGTTCTATAATTTAAAAGAGAGAATTTGCAAGGCATAACCATGAGATTCTTAGAGGGCCTTCTGTCTGTTTGGGACAGTCTTTTGTCTATGAGCTTTTGGCTAATGATTTTAGAGTAATAAGCTTGACTTCATATTTATACCACCCAAATCAAGGGGAAAGAACAATGCTTGGATATGAATTTGTTTAAAAGTAATTTCTTAATTATAGCATCATTTACCTCTTAAAAGGTAAGAAATGAGAATTTCCTTTTCTATTGTATCAATTTTTGTTTCCTTTATATTTAATAGTTTTATCTTTAACTTACTTCATTTCTTGGTATTGCTGCCTCTGAAACCTAGTCAGTAACTTATTTTGAGAAACTTGAGAATACACTGTGAAGCTGCAAGGTGTTTTGACTGACAGTCTCAACAAACATCCCTACTGACAGCACCAACTCCTTGACCAAAAGTAGATAATTCCAGCCTCTGGCCTTTGAGGCCTCCAGCTCTTGCAGAATAGAGCAGAGAAAGTCATTCCTGCTGAGTTATTTCCAACTTGCATATTCATGAGTAAGATAAGTGTCTCTTTAAGTCATTACGTTTTTGTATTTTTTTTACAGGAATGGATAAGTGGAATAATTTCCAACTTAAGATATCCCCTCAAAAAATTAATATTGAAAAAAATAGTAAGAAAATTTGAAGTCTTTTTAAATATAGATTCTTCAGAAAATTAATCATTACACAAAATGCTACATCTTCTTAAAAAATGTTCTTCATGTGTAAATTGGAATATTCTTTTATTAGCTGGCAGGAAACTATCCATGATTCACTCACGCAGCAATATGGTATCAACTGACTAGGAAATTTTAACAGTTTTTTGATTATAACATATTGAGCACAATCTTGGGACTTAAACATTTTAAAGATAATTTTGTGCTTTCATCAAGGATATGCTGTTAAATTTTCAAAACACTTTAGCTAATGGGTAATTTAGCTCACTTCCTATTTTTTCTTGTTTAAACTTATCAAGCTATTAATTGTTACTTTGTGGTTTTTTTTCTAAGTTGAAATAAACCCATATCCTCTTCAAGGACATTTTGTTCCTCACAGAAGGAGTATGTTAAAGTCAAGTCACCTCTCAACCTTTATTGAACTATATCAAGAAAACCATCCCCACTAATTTTTATTATACTGTTCTGTTTGACTTATAAGATATTACACAAAGTAGAATTTACTTATATTAATCAATTTAATTCAGTAACTAAAAAGAACAGAACCAAGAATGGATTAACAAACAAGAATTATTGAAGACATTTAAAAAGCTCTCAGTGTTTTCTAGGCACTACTCTAAGTGTTTTATCTATATATATAGAACATTTAATCCTTACTAGTTGCTTAAGAAATGGGTTCCTTTATGACTCCATCTTACAGATGAGAACACAGAACTATGAATATGTCACGAAATACATGCAAATCATTTGACTAATGAGTGGAAGAACCAAAATTCAGACCAAAGTTCTCTGATTTGCAGTCCATGATCTTAATCACATTATTCTGCATCAGTAATAATCCCTGTACTTGTCTATGTTATGGTTTATATGCTTTAAATATTTCTCGTTTATTTTAATTAGAAACACTATTCTGCTTTCTATAAGACTGACTTTTTGATATACCACATACGAGTAAGATCATATGGTATTTGTCTTTCTGTGTCTGGCTCATTAAACTGAGAATAATGTTTATCCACATTGTTGCAAAAGACAATGTTTTTAAATTTTCTTTCAAGACTCAATAATATTCCAATGTGAGATACACACACACACACACACACACACACACACACACACATATATATATATATTCTTTATTTACTTTATTGATGAACACATAGCTTGTTTCCATATCTTGGCTATTGTGAACAATGCTGCAGTGAACATGGCAGTGCAGATATAACTTTAATGTTCAAGATAATTATATAAATTTATTGAGATTGATGCCCAAAGTGAAACAACTGATTCACCATTGTATTTTATTGTGTTTTAGAAACATATAATTTGTCTGATTTTACTTGTGGAGAAAAATTCTGCCTCAAGATGAATCATACCTAGAATTTCACTAATGATATTTAGATTAAATTTTAGACTTTAGGCTTCAGAGCTGATGCTAAAATGAGTTAAAACTTTGGGGAATGTTAAGATGGAATAAGTGTATTTTGCAAGTGAGAAGGGCATAAATTTTGGTAAGGCCAAGAGGGACTAATGAGACTGTATTTGGCAATAAGGTTTTTAGAAGGTAATGAGATCAGTGAGGTCATAAGATTTAAATCCTAATCTGAGTTGATCAGTGGCTATTTAAGAGGAAGAAGAAAGATCTTTCTCTCTCTCTCTCTCTCTCTCTCTCTCTGAGTAGACTAATACATGTTAATAAAATATTTTGGAAATAATCAAGTCACTCAATTATGTGCATAATTTTTAAAGTGATGATGGTTAATACTTATGTATTAACTTGTGGCATCATATTTCTTTCAGTGTAATTTTTAATAATAATTTTTCTTGCCTCTTTTTATTACATGCAGTTTTTCTTTAGTTCTTTTTCCCCATATTGTTACCATGAGAATTAAGTGAGCAAACACAAAGTCCATTTCACAAAATAGCTGTTAGCTGCAAATATTTCTTTTTCTAGTGATACATAATACATTGTCAATAGTAATTACTTCTTTCTGAATATTTTCTCAGTGTCATCTTTGTAGGGAATCGTATTTCAAAAAAAAAAAAATTAGGTGAGGGTTTATAACATAAGTAAGCTGCATGCAGGTGAAGTTTGGGCTTCTAGGTGGCCCCTGCTTCCCCTGGTAGTGGACCAGGTATCTGTTGAGTTGCCACGTGCTCCCCTCACTCCACCCTCCCTTCTTATCCTAGCAGTGCCCTGTGACTGCCATTCCCACCCTTGTGCTAATGGGCCCACTTATGAGTGAGAACATGCGGTATTCAGTTCTTTGTTTCTGTGATAGTTCATTTATTATGATGGTCTCCAACTGCATCCAAGTTGCTGCAAAAGCCATGATTTTATTCTTCTTTATGACTACATAATATTCCATTGTGCATATGTACCATATTTTCTTAATCCAGTAAACTTTTGGTAGGCATCTGGGTTCTTCCTTCCTTCCTTCCTTCCTTTCTTCCTTCCTTCCTTCCTTCCTTCCTTCCTTCCTTCCTTCCTTCCTTCCTCTGAGTCTATATCTCATTCTGTGGCCTAGTCTGGAGTGCAGTAGCACTATCATGGCTCCCTGCAGCACTTCAGTCTCTTGTGTAGCTGGAACTATGGGTGTAAGCCACCATACTCAGATATATATATATATATATATATATTTTTTTTTTTTGTAGAGATGAGGTCTTGCTATGTTGCCTAGGCTGTTCTCAAAACAATCCTCCTGCCTCAGCTTCCCAAAGTGTTGGGATTACATACTTGAGCTATCGTGCCTGGCCAAATATTTTTTTATTGTTAACTACGGAGATGTTCATGTTTCTGATTTTAAAAAGTGAAGATTATTTTCTGTTATTTTCTCTCAGCTCTATTGAGGTAGATCAGACAAATGAAAGTTGTATATATTTAAGATGTACAACTTGATAATTTGTGTTTTTCTTTATTTCAATAGCTTTAGGGGATACAATAGTTTTGGGGTATATGCATGCATTGTATGGTGGCAAAGATGTCTGGACTTTAAGTGTACCCACCTGTGCACATTGTACCCAACAAGTAATATTTTGTCCTTCCATCCCATCCCAGTCTTCCCCATTTGAGTTTCCAGGGTCCATTATAGCAGGGGTCCCCAGAGCCATAAGCAGGCACCAGTCAATGGCCTGTTAGGAATCGTACCGCACAGCAGGAGTTGAGCGGTGGGTGAGTGAACAAAGCTTCATCTGTATTTATAGCCACTCCCCATCACATGCATTACTGCTTGAGCTCTGTGTTCTGTCATATCAGTGGCAGCATTAGATTTTCATAGCTGTGCAAACCCTATTGCGAACTGTGCGTGTAAGAAATCTAGATTGCTCTGCTCTTCATGAGAATCTAATGCCTGATGATCTGAGGTGCAGCTAAGGCGTGATGCTAGCTCTGGAGAGTGACTGCAAATACAGATTAATATTACCAGTGAGATTTGGCTGCATATCCCCCACCAGCAACCTGGTCTACGGAAAAATTGTCTTCCATGAAACTCATCCTTGATGCCAAAGAATTTGGGGACTGCTGAGTTATACCATTCTCTATGCCTTTATAGATTCTTAGTTTAGCTCCCACTTACCAGTGAAAACATGCAATGTCTGGTTTTCTGGTCTTGAGTTAGTTCACTTAGAATGATGTTCTCCAATTCCATCCAAGTTGCTGCAGAATGCATTATTTCATTCTTTTTGATGGCTGAATAGTATTCCATGGTGTGTGTGTGTGTGTGTGTGTGTGTGTGTGTGTGTGTGTGTGTGTGTATTTCTCACATGTTCATTATCCACGTATCAATTGATGGGCATTTAGATTGATTCCACATCTTTGCAATGTGAATTGTGCCATGATGAACTGATGTTTCTACACATGTATGCATTGTAAAATTATCACCACAGCCAAGCTAATGAGCATATTCATAACTTGAAAATTACCTTTTTTCTCTTTTTTGATTTGAGAGCACTTAAAAATGTAACTTCTTAGCTAATTTGAAGTAAACAATGTAATATTGTTAAAACTACAGTCATACTGATATGTGTTAGATCTCAAAAACATACTCATCTTGAGTAACTGAAACTGTACTCTGAACAACAGTTTCTTATTTCTTCCTCCTCTCAGCTTTTGGAAACTACTATTTTGCTTTCTGATCCTATGAGTTTAATTTATAGATTTTGCATAAAGTGAAACCACAAATATATGAATATTATATTTAATATACACTATATGTGAATATAGTAAATATATATATAGTAGATATATCACATTTTCTTTTTATTAAATCACAAAGTAACTATATTGCTATGGTCAAAACAAAAGTTTTTTTCATTTACTTTCCAACTGAGACTAGGGAAAATATTTAAATATTGAAGAGGAATATTGGATTATAATAACTAAAAGGACCTTATCATGCATGACAATAGTTGCAAACTGTTCCTGAACACTAGATAACTTTCTGTTTATTTGGACTTGTAAAAATTTGTTTGGTTAGTGTTTCGTAGATTTTGATTTACAAGTGTTTCACATCCTTGGTTAGGTTCACTCCTAAGTATATTATTTTTGATAGTATTGTAAATGGAATTTTTATCTTATTTTCTATTTTGGATAGGTTGTTGTTACATGCAACTAACTTTTGTACTTGATTTTGTTTTCTGAAATTTTACTGAATTTACTTATTAGTTTTAACAATTTTTGTCATCCTTAGAGTTTCCTACGCATACTACAAGCTTTTAATAAACAGAAAATTTTACTTCTTTTCCAATCTGGAAAAGAAGTAAAATTTAATTCTTTTTCTTTCCTAGTTGCTGTGCTTAAAACCTCTCGTATTATATTAGACAGGAGAAGCGAGAGTAGGCATACTTGCCTTGATCTGATCTTTCAGTTTTTTTGCTATTCAGTGTGATACTAGTTGTGAACTCTTCTAAAATGGCCTTTACTTTGGTGAGATAAGTTCCTTCCATATTTAATTTGTTAAGAATTTTTAATCAAGATGTTTTGTGCTTTTTTGCATCAATTGAGAAAATTATGTATTTTTAATCCTTCATTCTAGCAATGTAATATACCACATTGCTTGATTTGCATATGTTGAAACACACTTGTATCCTAGGGATAAATTATACTTGGTCATGATGTATAATTCTTCTAATATAATGTTTTATTTGATTTGCTTCTATTTTAAAATGTTTTCATTCCTGTTCATCAAGGATTTTTTTTTTTCTTGTTTCTCTTTTTGGTTTTTGTATCAGGGTAATGTTGACTTCGTGGAATGAATTTGAGAGTTTTCTTTTTGGAATTTTTATTATTGAAATATTTTAAGAATAAGCAGTATTAATGCTCCTTTAAATGTCTGATTGCATTCATTTGTGAAATCATCTAGTCATGGGTTTTATTTGTTGGGTGTTTTTGCTTATTGTTTCAATTCTCTTGCTATTGTCCTGTTAAGGCTTCTTTTGGGACATGAACATGTGGAACTGAGGCCAAATCCACAGGAAAAATGAGTATGCTTCCAGGTTTGGAGCTAAATCTTTGGTGATAGGCCTACTACTAGAACATGGGCTTACCTTCTTAAGAATCTTCCCTCTGTCTTGAATGCCCCTGGGTTGTGACAACCACTTATGTAGGTCCAGAAATTTCCACAAGGCCATTTTTGTCTGTGGATGGCTGCCTGTTTGTTTATGTAGGTGAATAATTTTCTGGGGTTTCTATTTTGGCATCTTGCCAACTTGTTCCACATTTTTAAAGATTAGTGATTTTCAAGCTATTTACAAGGTACATATAATATCTTGTGTGACAACAAGGATGCTAGAAAAATTCTAGATAATCAAGAATTTTCCAATTTAAAGTAGCTTTTAGAAACCCTAAGAAGAAACACTGTTGGAGAAATCAAGGTAAAGACCAAATGTGAGGGAATGCAAGAATGACAGATTAATATTTTTCCTGTGAATTTCAGAAAAACATTCAGGAGCAAAGTTATATTGAAAATTGCATTGATACATTAAAATAAATGTTCAGGTTGAAAAAAACATTCCACCAAGAGCAAAGAAATAAATATACAAAAGTGCACAGAATTTTTGGTGTGTGGCCAAATAAGTTTGCATATGTGGTTAAGTATCTTTAAACGGGAAGACTGTCTTAGAAAATCTGAATGAGACTTATGTAATGAAAAGAGTCATTACAAAAGGTGAACAAGCCTTACCTTTATGTTTTTAATCCATCTTTAGTTAATTTTTGGTGCAAGGTAGGAATTCAGTTTTACTCTTCTGTATATAGCTATCCAGTTTTTCCAGCACCATTTATTGAATAAGTATCCTTTCTCCATTTTTTATTTTCAGCAACTTTGTCAAAGATCAGTTTGTTGTAGATAAATGGCTTTATTTCTGGGCTCTCTCTTATGTTTCACTGATCTGTCTATTCTTGTACTAATACCATGATATTTTAGTATTTTAGTTACTAGATCCTTGTAGTATAATTTGAAGTCAAGCAGAGTGAAGTACTGTTCACAACAGCAAAACCGTAAAAGCAACCTAAGTGTGCACCAACGATTAACTGGATAAAGAAAATATGGTATATATATCCCATGGAATATGATGCAGCCATAATAAATAATGAAATCATGGCCTTTGCAGCAACTTGGATGGAGCAGGAGAACATTATCTTAAGTGAACTAACTCAGAAACAGAAAACCAAACACCACATTTTCTTACTAGTATGCAGGAGCTAAATGACCACAAAGATAGAAATAGTAGACACTGGGGACACCAAAAGAAGAGAGGCAAAGAGGTGGGATAGGGTTCAAAAAATTATCTATTGAGTTAATGCTCACTATCTGGGGAATGGACCAATTGACACCCAATTCTCACCACTACAAAATATGTCCATGTAGCAAACATGCCCTTGTATCCATTAAATCTAAAATAAAATAAAATAATATTTTTAAAAAGGTAAACAGATGGGCAGAGTTAGAAAAAAAATGATAAGACAATTGTGATGATGCTTCACCACTTGTTTTAAAGATGGGAGAACATAAAACAAGGAATTCAAGTGACCTCTAGAAGCTGGAGAAAGAAAGATTACAGATTTCCATCTAATGCCTCAAAGAAAAAGAAAAGCATCTTGCTAACACTATTGATTTTTAAAATCAGATTTTTATAATTATAAGATATGTTGCTCTAAGCCATTGAATTTGTAATAATTTATCCTAACAACAATAAGAAACTAATATAATTATTATTTTTAACAAGCCCACCCCTGACATATGTGGTTTACAGACCATTCTAACACTCACTAGACAGGAAACAAAAAAACCCTCATAAGAAAGAAAATCTTTTCCCAGAGACTAGTCTCATTAGAAACAATGGTGAGCATGCTAAACACTGGGCTTCCAATATAACAACAAATCCATGTACACAAATTTGGATAGATGAGGGAGCATTTACATTAAAAAAATGATCATTAAATTAAGAACAAATTATTGTTTGAGTAAAATCAAGTTAGCAACCAACGCTAGATATAGACTGAAAAAGATCTTTCAGTATCACCAGGGCTCAAGAAGGCCTGAGGCTTGATTAGTGAGAGGCATAACCAGGAAAAAAGGCATTTGATCAAATATTTTTGAATTTTTACTCAGTCCTCTGGGCAGTTAATTGGTTGAATAAAATGTAATAAAGGGAAACACAGACATAACTTTTATATTTGTGGTTGCAGTTGTAGTATAGGCTAGTGAGGGTTTTGACATAGAAAGGATATTTAAAAGAGAACTGAGGATTTTTTTTCCATAATGTATTGGGTAAAGGTGTTATTTAATCAGACTCTCTACATGACAAATTTGAAGTGTCTAATGTTATAAAGATCTTTGTGTCTATTTGGAAATTGGAACTATTGAACCACGGAAGAGAGTTCTGTAGTTATAGATTTGGGAGGCTTTTTTTTTTGGCAAACTATTGATTGCCTTTTAGTGAGTTCAAGATATTGTTTTATGTCTTATACCTTTATAGCTTTTGGATAAACAGATGGTGAGAGGAAATATGGCAACAGAAAAAGAAGGTGTTGGGAAGGGATTATTTGGGGCATAATTAGTGGGAAATAAGTATACAATGTAAGTTTGTTTCTAAGATTTAAAAATACTTAAACAACAATAAAATGCACAGTGTAAGTCAAGTCAAAATATAATAATGGATTGATATAGAAATATAAACATCATTATTACACACTAACTAATTTAACCATTCAATTAGGAGACCTTATAATGTTTGACTAACAATCTCTTATTGAGCCGGCAAAGGATAAATGGTGATACATCTTCACACAAGGCATTTGACATTTGTTATCACTTTACTTTAGCTGACAAATAGTATGCTCAGTTTGCAAGACATCAGAGTTCAGAATCAGTCAAATACATTTATTTGTACATTATTTTATTGTTTATTGGTCTTGCACATATATATCTTAAAGCATAAAGAAAACTCCATGTGTTTTTACATATTTTTAAGGGTATAGGTGTAAGAACTGTGTATAATTGCATATAACAGCAAGCAGCTGCATTAATTCAAGATATTGTCTGTGATTCACTCACATTATCAGTTTCTATGTTTTTCAACAGAGAAAATTATAGACCTGGGGCCAATTCATGGTTATGCATTACTTCCCACACCATTATTAATGCAAAATTCCAGAATACATATACTACAAATTTTATTAATGGATAGAATGAAATAAAGGCATTTGCTGTTATGTATGTAATAATGATTTATTGGATAAATTTTAAGTTTATGTTGATAGGAACTACCACAAAGTCATGTGAGTTTCAGCTGTGCTGTTTTTTATGCAAATATGAACTACCATAGCAGGAATCACACATTTTATTCTACATATTCCCAGGGCCTAGACCTTAATCTCAGAGTTAGTAAGTGTTTAATAAATGTTTGTTTAATTTGTACATTTACTCTAATTGGCAATTGGAAACACATAATTTTTTAAAAAGTTCCTTTTGGATTTCTTGAGAAAATGATTCAAATTTACTTTAAACTTCCTTTCTGCCTAAACAGTCTCTCTTTATTTCCTTCTTTCTCAGATGATTGCTTTCTACATTACTGGAAATAGGTTTTATGATGTGAATGTTGATATTTGAATCCCTAATCTCTAACTCAAAAATACTCCTACATCAATTAAATGTCTCTCACATTCGTAAAAGTAAAAGGTTAGTCTAAACCTACTTCTCCAGTATTTTTCGTATTATTTTCACCCTTGTAGACATCGTCTATCGCTCCTCTTTAATAGTTCTATGAGTGTTGTACCAATCTTCCGGTATGTTCTCCTTTGGTTATGACTACCTAGCACACTGGCCTTTGTTCTCCAAACACCAAGCTCAGGGAATTTGCATGTACAGATTCTACAGCTAGAAACTTTTCCCCTACAGCTAGTTTCCTGGCTGCCTCTTCTTCTAGCTTCCAGTTTCCAGTTTGTGTACCTGTTTTCTATGGTTTGAATATATCCCCCAAAAAGCATGCATGTACTGGAAACTCAATCCCCAGTGCAACAGTGTTGGGAAATGAGAAATAATTAGAGGAGATTAGGCCATGATGGCATGATCTTGGGAATGGGTTCCTTATGAAGAACAAGTTTGGTTCCTTTTTTCTCTCACCTTCTCTTGCCCCTTTGCTTTTTGCCATGAGATAATACAGCAAGAAGACTTTACAAAATGCTGGCTCCTCAATCTTGGACTTCTCAGCCTTCAGAACTTTGGGCAATTTTTTCTTTCTTTAATAAATTATCTGTCTCTGGCATTCTTTTAGAGTAGCATGAATCAAACTAAGACAATGTTTCACAGAGATATTTTTTAACCACCCATATAAAAGAATTATATTTATTGTGTTGTTCTTTCTGTGTGCTTTATATCACACAGGAGGGGGGATCCCCTCCAAAATGAAATTTTTTTTATTAAAAATTGTGTATTTATTCTTACATATTTAAACTCACGTTATCTCCAGTGAACTCTCGTTTGGTGCAATACACCTCTGGAGATGCCTTTTTCCACCGCTCAAAACAGTTTTTGGACCTGCCAGTTGTGATGCTTTTGAGTGTTTCTGCTGTTTTTTTTGTTTCACCTCTTTCCCTTTGGGAAAATGTTTCCCTTTGGTGACTTTTTCACCTGAGGAAACAAAATAAGATCACTTAAGGAAAAATTGCGTGAAGAGGGAGGGTAGGACACAGAGGTCATGCCATTTTTGGTCAAAAACTGCTGAATACTCAGCACAGTGTGGTCAGGTGCATTGTCATGGTGGATGAACTAGTCACTTGCTTGCCACAACTCAGGATGTATCTTCCACAAATCGTGATGCAACCCTCTCAAAACGTTCAGATTAAAAACTTTAATTGACTGTTTGATCTGGAGGAACAAATCCGAATGTACTACAAGGAGTCTGTCCTCCAAAAGATAAATCGGGAGTTTTTTGGGTCTCCCCTCATGTTAATCTCCACACTATGGTGTTAGTTTGCAATTCACTATTTTATTTTATAAGACACCCCCCCCACAACTGCCATGTAAATTCTATGAAACCACATATGTTGTTCATGTGGCTTGCTACTGTATTCACAGTTTCTTCAATAGATCTGACTGACAGTAGTTATATAATAAGTATTTCTGAAATGAATTCATCTCAGGAAATTATCACCACCTTTGAACTTGCTACATATTCACATTTCTACCGTATGTACTTAATGCATAGAACCATACAATTTTAAAGTAAGAAAATGTCTTAAACATCATGTGTTGAAAAGTTCAGATGTTTGGATAAAACCTTTTTATTACTTCATCAATGGTCATGCAAGTTCTTTCTGGTTAAATCATGTGAATTGGAACTTACAACTTTGTGGAAGCGTTCCTCTTATCTCTATTCAAAACACCCTCTTAAATATCAGTCTATTCCTAGAAATCTGGTTTCAGACTTCCCCATATAGTGAAAAAAATCCAATAAAATCTTTCTCAATATATTAATTTTGGCATCACTCTTGCAGCACAAGTCATCATAATAACCTCTTTTTACCCTGGTTCCCTCAATCATTGTTTTTCTGGTTTTCCTTTGACCATAGCAATGCTTTTTATTTTATCAATTCTTTTTACTCAAATCTTGACATTTTGAAAGATGATTTGTTCTTACCATTTCTCCTCTTAATAGTGTTATTGTTGCAAATAACTGTAGTTTTTTGGCAATATCATTCACTTCTGCCACTGGCCACTGTCTCTGAATATCATTTTGGCAGTGTTCAAAATTGTTAGGAAAATAACTCCAGAATTAATAGAACAATTAAATTAAAGAGGGAAGAGCCTGGAGTTAACTACTTTCATATTTGGCTACCTAGTAAAGCACATTTACTCTACTGATAACAGATGGGATTTAAATGATTATAATTGTCAGTGATTATAATCTACTTAGTATATGCCCTCAACTCTGCAATATCTTTATGAGAATCATAGAATTTAACCCATTAAAGAATCTGTCAACACAATTAATAAACCTTGAGAGCTCATATATTAGATATCAGAGTGAGATAAAAAGGAGTGAAAATTGTAAAGCATATACTTTCCAAAGTTATGTTATTTTGAAACAGTCTGTTGTATGCTTCAGAATAAGTTTTTGTTTTTTAAAGATGATCTTATAGCAACAAAGAAGGAAAAGGGATCAGAAAAAAATGTGCTGAGAAATGTAGGAAAGAAGGTAAGATGCTTAAAGAGGATTTAAAAGTATTTATTTATGTTTATTATAAAGATGCTGAGTACAATTCAGGGTTAGGTATACAAACGTTGATTATGCAGGTACCCTTGTTGATGAGGTATACTACTCCCTCCCCTAGCAGTTTCCCTCAACTGTTAATCTCACCCCCTCCCCTGACAGTTTCCCACTACTGCCAATCCCTTTCTTATAGTATTATAATTGTTCAAGGTCTGCTTATGAGTGAGAGCATATGGTACTCTGTTCTTTGTTTCTGTGATAGATCACTATTATTTTTATAGCATGATTTTTCTCTCTTTTGTTATCTCAAAAATATTTCAGATTTTCGTGTATTTAGAGATGTTGGTAGGTAAGGATAGACCTCAAAATGGCTTGGTATTTTTCCAGTTGCTCTTAAATTCATCTTATTCCCAGAGCCATCATCTCAGTGCAAGCCAACATCATCACTTTCACTCTTTTGCAATAAGTCTTTTTGCATCCAGCATCTCTGCTCCATCATATATACATATAATATTAGTATATTATACACATATATGCATACTTATATACATATACATACATGTGTGTGTGTGTGTGTGTGTGTGTATGTGTGTGTGTGTGTGTGTGTATGGTTTAATCATCTTGAAGTGATACTAACATAATTTATTTCCCTGACTAAGGCATTGATTCATGACCTCCCTTATTTTCTTAATGGTATGCCACTTCTAAGTCAGACACTGAAGATAATATATGACACTGACTTCCCAATATTATTTCCTACTATCCCCTAACCATACAAAGATATGGTCTATGCAGCAGTCAAATGAAGCTCGTTACTAGTACTTAGGTTGCAAATTTTTTCAGCACATGGGATACCGTCCAATTATTACTACTATCTTTCTCCTATGCAGTCTTCATTTCTATCTCAAGTACTATTTCTTTATTGACTTAAGTATATATGAATTTTGTAATATGTTTTGAAAACATAACAGATATTTTGTGATGGTTATAATACATTTGTAAATGTTCTTGTATTAAGTTTATTTATAGATATATATCCTTTAGTAGGATATAAGCTACTTGGCAACAGTGGTAAACTAATGTAAGTTTATTCAAAATATTTATAAAGAGGTCAAGAGGAGTGAAAAACTATAAAAAAAGTTTCAGTAATTACTTTATACAAAAGAATTCTCCCATCACACAGTTTCTTAACCATATTCAGAGCTTATAAATAACTGAGCAGAGTGAACATTAATATATGTGTATTCTTTTGAATAATTGTCGGTTTTAATATACACATCCTAATTAAAAACTACTTTTGATTTCAGGCTTTTTCATTTGCATAGTTTTATGTTTTGCCTTAGTTTAGCTTTTAAAAAATCTTTTGATTATTTCCATAAAATATTCATATTGTAGAATACTAGATAATTATCCAATAAGTATCCAGTAAAAAATATATCTAATGGAATTAACTCTCCCATTCAGCACCTATGTTTAAGGAAATTGTTAAATTCAGAATAGTTCAGTTTATTTTTTGTCTGACTTAGGCTTTAGACTTATTTTTTTCTCATTTGCAAATTGTATTCATGACATTTAAGAAGAGAACTTTTTTTCAAATTACTGTATAGGATTTAGGTAAACGTATAAAGTTTTAAAAAATGGATTATGCCTAGAAGTATTCAGATAGCAAATACTTCTTTTTAAATGGTAATTTGCTGGGTTGTGTGCGTTCCTCATATTTTCAGTTGGTCTATTACTCTGCAGCCAAGTCATCTGTAATGTAACCTCATGGAGAGTTAAAAGGTAGGAAAAATGGCACTGAGGTGTGTACTAAAAGAAGCTGTTTCTCCTTTGGCAGGCAGTCTATAAAACGTTGCCAAGCGCAGATGGTAGAGATGTTCCTGGCTTCTATTCACTATCTTGACAGTCCAAATGCAGTCAGAGATCACTGAAAAAGGGTAAATGCCACCCCTCCCAACTGAGGCAGCAAAACCTCCAGTCGCCTTCTAAATGCTTTCTTCAGAACATCAGGTTCTTGTCCATTTGATTTTTGTTAACTTGCTGACAGAATAAATTGCACAGAACTTTCTGAGTAGGATGGAAAGGGGGTGGGAGAATGATCTCAACACTCCTAGCAACAATTGTGTTGTAAAAATCACCATGGTATCTTGGCATATTCATATAGCTGAGGGAATTATTTATTTTGAATATGTATTTTATTCATTTCTCTGTCCAGTCTTCAGCAAGATAGATTGAAAAATAAGATTTATAAATTAAGAAAGTGCTTTTATTATACTAAAGAATAGCTCCCTAAACTGATGAATTCTATTCAAACACAATTTTTTTTATTTTTATTTTTTGGTAGCAAACTCACTCTGTCACCTAGGCTGGAGTGTGATAGCAGGATCATGGCTGACTACAACCGTGACCTCCTGGGCTCAGGAGATCTTTCTGCCTCAGTCTCCTGAGTAGCTAACACTACAGTGTATGCCACCATACTGGCTAATTTTCTTTTTCTTTTTCTTTTCTTTTTTTTTTTTTTTGGTAGAGACAATGTCTTGCTATGTTGTCTAGGCTGCTTTCAAACTCCTGACCTAAAGCAATCCTCCCGCCTTGGTCTCAGAAAATGCTGGGATTACAGGCGGGAGTCACCTCACCAGACCTCAAAAGAAAATATTATTAACTGAAAAGCTAAGTTGGCATTAAATAGGAAACAAAAGGATGACATTTAATTTATTTATTGAGGAAACTGAAAAAAAAGTTACTTTTCCTTAATTTTCAAAATAATAGCCACAATTTAATCTAAAATAATTTTATAAAGGAATAGACTACATGTAGTTCAAAAGGTTCTGGATAAGTTGTGTTAATTATAGTTTCTAAACCAAAATTATTTTAAATCAAATTATATAATCAAAGTGAAACACATGGGATAGTATTAATATAAGATAGTCTATTTAGCTACTGAATTTTTTTTCTACAAACTCTATGTCAGTCTGAATTAAATGTTGTTGAATTGCCTCTTGATACAAAACTCTTAATATTCTCAATATTTCATTTCAGTATGCAAACTTTTAACTTCAGTGGACAATATAGAATATGCTTTCTCTGATGTTCCTTCCAACCAAGGACATTTGGAGTAATTTTTGACCCAACAACTTGTATTATACTGTATATTCAAAGTGATTGATGAGAACTCTCTCCTCTATTGTCTCTTCACACCTTTACACATACTAAGCTATAAGTCCTTATATAAACATACTTTGCATTTGTGTTATGAAAATCATTCTCTGCAAAAATCTACCACTACTTACCCTTTCACAAATTGTGAATATACAAAATTATCTTCAGTGTCTATTAATTTGCTTGCCCAAAGACGCTTTCACTGGATACATGTCAAAAAGCAAAATTTGTATATTATTATGATTTGAGAGTTTAAACACCTTATTTTTTAATATGAGAATCTCCTGGGGTATTTTAGATCATCTTAGATTATCGCTTGAATTTTTATTCTATGTGCCAAATTCACAGTTACCTTTTATATATTATGTTAGAAGTAAGATAAGAGTTTACAGTGCTTCGTGTGTTCTCTATACTATAGATCTCTCCTTTCAACATTCATATGAACCAGATAATAATCTCAAATTAATGTTATTTATAGAAAGTACAGAGGTGCACTTATTGCATTACTAAATTAAAACAATGTAACTTATCAATAAATTACAATAATGTAACTCATGGAATCAATCATAAGTCCTTCTCTTTGAAAAAAAGTATGATATACTCCTTATAAATATTACAGCCACCTTAAACTTTCAAATATTTTTTAAAATACTAGAACAATAATTCTAAAACAATATGTTGGGAGCCAGCCTTGGAGGCCCACCTGATTGACAGGTTCCTGGTGGGCCGAAGACCCCGGGCCACAGGGCGAGTCCGGGAAGCTGAGGCCCTTCTGTCTTCTGCCTTTGCTGTTGATGTGGCTGAAGAATTCTGTGCAGTTATGAAAGAAGAAAATAGCATGTCTGTGCGAAGGACTCACAGCTAACCTAGGAATGTCACTGTTCATTTTTCCACTTCCCACCATGCCGTTTGGCCTTTTCTAAAATATGTAATGGTTAAACTCTGAAGCACATCAAAGATGCTTTCTTTCACCTGGTTATAAGTTTCTAGATATTACATGAGTAAAAAAATGATATAAGTATATTCACCTCTTATTTGATTTAGAATAATGTTGTTTAGTGTTTAGACATAAGGCTTTTCAAAAAAAGCACAAGCTCATAGTAAGTTCATTATGAATTCATTATAAGTTCAGACACATACCTAGGAGTTATGCAGGTGATTTATAACATTGTCTTTACGCATTTAAGGTAAAGATTATTTGTTAAGGTTTTTTACTTAATTTAATAGTTAAAATTATGAGTCAACATATATAGAATAGATTTTCACTGAATTCATAATATACTAATTGGATACTTTTATGATAAATTAACTAAATACAGAAAGCAACCCTGGGGGCCTGGGAAACATCATTAAAAGCTTCTTTTGAGTTTTCTTTAGGAATATACACTGCATGATAAGAGAAAAGCAATGAAGACACCTGGACAAGAAAGGCGATTACGAAGCTTTGAAGATCACAGAAACCCCAGAGAAAACTGATACGTAAAGAAAAGTGCACCTGGAATCTTTCTTGAAACACTTGGAATCTTTCTTGAAACACTTCAAGGACTGTAATTTAGGACTTCAGGTCAAAACTATAATTCTAGGCTTTAGGAATAGTTTTCCAGTTTAAAATTGTTTTATGCTTTTGGGAATAGTGTTATAGATTGAGATTTTGTTTGACAAGGTTTTTACTTTAAATCATTTATTGTTTTAATGCTGTAGCTTGATGTTTTATAATTACTTTGAAGATTGTTTTAGATTCATAAGTTTAAGTTCTCATAATAATGAAATTGGTACTTTAAAGATAATAATAATTGCTTAAGTGGTTATCCCAAGACAAAAATATTTTCCAGGAGGTTGTCAAGCATAAAGAAAAACAGTCAAACCACCCCCCAAACCACCATTAACCTTAACTTAAAAGCTCATTAGCAATTATACAACCATAATTATTTCAGTTGTGTTAGTTTTATTTCATTATGTTTTAGTTCATTTACATGTTAAAAATAAAATAAAATTAGTGTGTGTATTTTCACAGTAAATCACTTTCATAGTTACTCTTAAATGTTTGCCACTGTTTTTGTTCAAGTTAATAGACTTCTTATTCCTATTATCACTAGGTACGATTTATAGTTTTGTTTTAGAGACTTTAAGGCTCTTTAATTGGACAAGTGATGTATAACAGATGTATTGTGTTTAGCTTAAGCAAAACTTATTTTAAGATTTACTAACTAAAAATAGTTTTTAGTCTGCTTAACGTCATAATGTAGCTTGAAAAATTTCTCAAGAAATAATAATTTGATCAAACACCTTCAAATAATAAATAAAAACTGTCTGCTTCAAAAAACTACAAGATGGCGATAACTTCCAAAAGATAATGTGCATGAAGGAGTAAACACAG
>CAUYQG010183308.1:0-12921 GCA_963574415.1 Tarsius wallacei
CGCCCGGCTAATTTTTTGATTTTTTATTGTAGAGATGAGGTCTCGCTTGCCCAGGTGGGTCTTGAACCCGCGGGCTCAGGCAATCCACTCACCTCAGCCTCCCAAAGGCGCGGGATTACAGGCTGAGCCACCGAGCCCGGCTGGTATTTCATTTTTTGTGTGGCTGTTGTGAATGGGATTATGCCTTTTACTTGTTACTCTGCCTGTTTGTTGATGGTGCACAAGAATGAGACTCTCTTACACATTTATTTTGTACCCCCAAATCTGCCAAAGTCCCCCATCAGTGCAAGGAGGTTTTTGACAGATTCTCTTGGATTTTCGAGGTATAGGATCATATCATCAGCAAAGAGGTACACACTAACCTCCTCCTCTCCAACCTGGACACCCCTGACTTCCCTCTCCTGTCTAACTGCTCCAGCCAGGAACCTCCAACACAATGCTGAACAGGAGGGGCAAGACTAGGTAGCCTTGCCCTATTCCAGTTTTCAGGGGAAATGCTTCCAGTTTCTGTCCATTTAGCAATATGCTGGCTATGGGTTTATCATAGATGGCACTTACCATTTTGAAGTATGTTCCTTCTATGCTTAGGTGTTCAAGGTTTTTTTATCAAGAAGCGATGCTGAATTTTATCAAAAGCTTTTTCTGCATCTAATGATATAATCATGTGGTTCTTGTTTTTACATCTGCTGAATTATTTAATTACATTTATGGTCTTGCGAATGTTGAACCAGCTCTGCATCCCAGGGATGAAGCCTCCTTGGTGATGGTGGATGATTTTTGAGGTGTGTTGTTGGATCTAATTTGTTAGAATCTTGAGAATTTTTACATCTATGTTCATCAGGGATATTGACCTGTAGTTCTCTTTTTTGTTGGATCTTTACCCGGTTTGGGTATCAGTATAATGCTAGCTTCATAAAATGAGTTGAGGATAATTCCATCTTTCTCAGTTGCCTGGAATACTTTCAGTAGGATTGGTATCAACTCCTCCTTGTATGTTTTGTAGAATTTCGCTGGGAAGCCATCTGGTCCAGGGATTTTTTTTTTTTTTTTGTAGGTAGTTTTCTTATGATGGAGTCAATTTCCTGGGTTGTTATTGGTCTATTTAGTGTCTCAATGTCTTCTTGTTTCAACCTTGGAAGGCTGTATGATGTCAGAAAGTCCTCCATTTCATTTAAGTTATCAAGTTTGCTTCTATTCAGGTGTGCATAGTAATCTCTGATAATCTTTTGTATTTCTTCAGGATCAGTTGTGATTTGATGTTTTGCATTTCAAATTGTGTTTATGTGGGCTTTTTCTCACTTTTTCTTGGTCATTTTGGCTAGGGGTCTGTCAATCTTGTTTATTCTTTCAAGGAGCCAACTTTTTGTCTTGTTGATTTTTTCCATGATATTTTTGTCTTCTATGTCCCATATTTGGGCTTTTACTTTGGTGATCTGGATTCTTCTGTTAAAGTTAGGGTTTGGGTGGTCTTGTCTTTCCAGCTCACTTAGGTGGTTTGTTAGGCTGTTAGCTTGTGATCTTTCCATTTTCTTGATGTGTGTTGGTAGAGATATAAATTCCTCTCTTAGAACTGTTTTCATGGCAGGCCAGAGATTTTAAGATGTTT
This sequence comes from Tarsius wallacei, assembly GCA_963574415.1. Lineage (NCBI taxonomy): Eukaryota > Metazoa > Chordata > Mammalia > Primates > Tarsiidae > Tarsius > Tarsius wallacei. The sequence continues at coordinate 1,607 of CAUYQG010183308.1, forward strand.
CTTCATTTTCATTTGTTTTCAGGAATGTTTTGATTTCTGTTTTGACCCAGTAGTCATTCAGCATCATGCTGTTTAGTGTCCATGTCTTTGTGGGATTTGGGAGAATTTTGTTGGTATTGATATTTAGTTTTATTCCACTGTGGTCTGAGAAGGTACATGATACTATTTTGACCTTATTTAATTTGTTTATGCTTGATTTATGGCCGAGGATGTGATTGACCTTGGAGTACATTCCATGTGGTGATAAGTAGATTGGATATTCTGTGGTTGTTGGATCTATTAAGTTTCTTTGGTCAAATGTCAAGTTGAGGCTCTGGATCTCTTTGTTCATTTTTTGCCTTGCTGACCTATCTAGGTTTGTTAGTGGGGTATTTAAGTCCCCACCTATAATTATGTTAGAGTAAATATCTTTTTTTAGTTTACTTAGTATAGTTACTTTATAAACTCTGATGCTCCTATGTTGGATGCACATATGTTTAGGATGGATATTTCTTGTTGATAGATTGAAACTTTTATCATTATGTAATGTCCTTTTGTATCTTTTTAAATTTTAATAGCTTAAAGGTTGTTTTGTCTGATATTAAGATCACAACTCCTGCCTTGTTTTGTGATCCATTCACCTAGAAATTTGTGTTCCATCCTTTAACTTTGGGTCTGTGTGTGTCTCTTGTGGTAACATTAGTTTCCTGGATGCAGCAAATTATTGGGTCAGGATTTTTTTTATCCAATTTTCCATTCTGTGTCTTTTCAGTGGTGCATTTAGTCCATTCAAGTTCAGGCTGATTATTGAAATGTGATTGTTTAGTCCCATCATGACGTTCTGATAAAGTTTTCTTTGTCTTCTTTAAACTTTTGGGTTGATGTATGTGTGTGTTTTCAAGTTTTCAGTCACAATGTATTCTCTCTTGATACTGTGTTCACCTGTTCTCTTGGGAAGTGCATTGTCATTCTTTTTTCTTTCTTCTGTGCTTAATATTTTTTAAAGCATCTCCTGTAGAGCTACTCTGGAAGCTGCATAATCTCTTAGGGAGTAGCTGTCTGGGAAGGATTTTATTTATTTATTTATATTTTTTTGAGTTGGAGTCTCACTCTGTTGTCCAGGCTGGAGTGCAGTGGCACACTCACAGCCACCTCAGCATCAACCTACTGGGCTTCAGTGATCCTTCTGCCTTAGCCTTCCAAGTAGCCAGAAATACAAGCACACACTACCACGCCCAGCTAATTTTTGATTTATTGTAGAGATGAGGTCTCACCAAGTTGCCCAGGCTGGTCTCAAATCTGTGGGCTCTGGTAATCCACTCACCTCAGCTCCCCAAATTGCTGGAATAACAGGCTGAGCCACCATGCCCAGCCTGAGAAGGATTTTTAAAATTTTCCATCTCTGATGAAGCTTAGCTTGGCTGGGAAGGAAATTCTTGGTTGAAATTGTTTATCTTTGAGGACTTTGCATATTGGACTCCAGTCCCTTCTAGCTTATAATATTTCTACCAATAGGTCTGCTGCTATTCTGCTTGGTTTTCCTCAGTAGGTAGTCTGACCTTTCTCTCTTGCCTTTAGGATTTTCATTTTGTACCTGCTTTGTGCAGGCAAATTACTATATATCTAGGAGTTGATCTTTTCATTTGATGTCTTGTGGGGGTTCCCTGTGTCTCTTGCGTTTGGATGGTCACATCTCTGGTGAGATGGGGAAAGTTTTCTTGGATAACCTACTGGAATACTTGCTCCAAGGTGTTCTCTGTTTCCCTTTCTTCTTCTGGGGTACCAGTCAGGCATAGATTTGGCCTCTTGATATAATCACACAACTCCTGGAGACTTTGTTTTTTCTTTTTGAGTTTTCTTTCTATGTTTTTTATGGATCGGGTTAATTTTGTGATTTGGTCTTCAAGTTCTGACATTCTTCCTTCTGCTTGATTAATTCTTCTTTCCATGCTTGTCACCTTGTTATTTATTTCCTGAATGAAATCTGAATGAAATTTTTATGGCCAAAATCTATAAGTTCTTTCTATGCTGTGTCTTGTCTTTCTTGAGTTTTATTCACTCTTTCCATCCATTCCCTAATCCCTGTTGTATGCTGGGGTCAGTCATTGGTGACTTCCATTGTTTTGGCTCTGAGGTCTGATTTTTTGGGTGTTTTCTCTTTGGTACACTGGGAATTACCTGTGCTCTTTTGTTGATTTTTCCTCATTTGTGACAGATCTCTTTCTTTTCTCTTTAATTCCATTATGCAGTGGCAGTGGGAGAGGCCTTCACTTCTGATGTTTGCTCAGCCCTCTATTCTTCCCTGATCAGGGCTCTGAATTTGTTATGTTTTGAAACAGGGTTGTGGATGGGAAGCTTTGCAGTGCTTTCTAGTTTTGAGAGTCAAATAAGGTGGAGGTGGGGTGCTAGGGTTTAAAAACTACTTGCAAATCACAGTGTTCACTGATTGTGGTATGAGTTCCCTGAGACCCACTCCCCACCACGACTCTATATGATGATGCAATGGGTGCATGTGTGTACCCCCTGAGTCCAAGATACAGTAACAGCAATGAGGAGAACAGAGAAAAGTAGAATGAAATGAGAAATCAAAAAATAAACTTTAAAAACATAGAAAAACAAAAGCAGAAACAAAAGCAAAAAACAAACGCCCCCCCCCACAAACAAAAGTGAACAAAAAGAAATGGAAAAATCCAAAGCAAAGCAAAAAAAAGAAAAAGGAATTCAAATCAAACCCTCACACATACATTCTCACACACATTAAACTATAAAAAGTGAACAAACAAATGAACAAAAACCTGAAAGATGAACACTGAGTCATTCACATACACACATAAACAGAAATGAAAGAAGAAAGAAAAAGAAAGAAGAATGCAAAAAAGAAAAAGAAATGAAAATGGTGGGGAGGAATGCTGATCAAATCCTCACATACACATTCATGCACAAAGGGAAAAAAAAGAAAAAAATTAAAAAGAAAAAACAAAACAAAAACAAAAAACAACCTGCTGTCTTGTGTCAGGTTCTGTAATTTTTCCTCTCAGCTGCTCACAGGTAAGCTCTTTTGCTGTCTCCTGTGTAGCTGCAACCTCATTTATAATCTCCTCATTACAATCTCCCCAGTGTCTGGCCCAGGGAAGGAGGAGTAGGCAGTGGGGATGGGCGGGGCTACAGTCCTTCCCTCCTCCACTCTTGTATGGTCAGGAGGATCCCTTCTGGTCGAGAGGTGTGGGATTGTCTCTTCCCCAGGTACTGGTGGTGGGGAAGGGGCACCCCAGCCAGGCTTATCCTAGATTCGAGTCCTCCTGTCATGGCTGATGTCCAGACTCCACCTCGGTTCATCACTCTCAGTCGTGCCCCAGCCATGTGTATCTGATGTTCAAAGGATTGCTGGGGAGGAGGGTGTTGGGTCAGTCCTGATATCTTTGGGGGTCTTCCTTGTCTTTTTCTGGTTATACCCTTTGTCCCATAGCTGAATCAGGGAAGGGGGTGGGGCACCTGAGACTCAGCACTCATCCTGTCCCTCTGAAGTTTGTGCTTTTGGGATATTCTCTCTGGGTCATGATCTGCCCCTGAATAGTTAATCTGCCGGTCACAGAGATCAGGTCTGTTGTTCCAGTGAGTGGTGATCAAGCCTCAGCACTTTCCTGCCCAGTTTTCAAGATGGTGGCAGGGTGTCTGATTTGTCTTCTCCTGTGGTACTCTGCCTCTGGGCTCCCTTGCTGCGCTCCCTCTGCAGCCCTTGCTTCCAATGTCTGGCCAGTCACTGGAGTGGTGAGGCAGAGCCTGGAACCTAGAGTCACTCCCGGCAGCTTCTTCCTGGGAAGGGCTTTGCTGATGTTTAAAAAATGGCACTCAGCTTCTGCATCCCAGGCAGCACTAGGGTCCAAGCAGAGCACCAGCAGCACCAGCCACTTCACCAGGAGAGCCCTGGCCACTTGCTCCTGAGTTTTTAGTCAGCCACTCACATGCCCACTTACTCACAGACACGTACACAAAATTTTCCATATACTCACTCATTCACACTGGGACTCACATAGTCCAACTGGCTCTGCCACCATCTTTCTCCTTCAGCTCGACATTTTTCACAGAAAGGGAAGAAAATCCTAATACTCATTTGAAGCTGCAAAAGACCCCAAATAACCAAACCAATTCTGAGTGAAAATAACAAAGCTGCAGACCTCACAATGCCTGCCTTCAAAATATATTACAAAGCTATACTAATCAAAATAGCATGTCACTGGCATAAAAACAGATGCATAGACAAATGGAACAAAATACAGAACCCAGAAAGAAATCTACAAATTTAAAGTAAATTGATTTTTCAACAAAGAAGCCAAAAACACACAACAGTGGAAGAACAGTAACTTCAGTAAATGGTGCTAGGAAAACTGGATAGCCACTTGCAGAAGAAAGAAATTGGACCTTCCTCTCATGTCACATACAAAAATCAACTCAAAATAGAGTAAAGACTTAAACAAGACTAGAAACTGTAAAACTACTAGAAGAAAACATAAGGAAAAAGCTCTATGGCATTGGTCTGGGCAACAACTTTTTAGGTATTACAGGCAACAAAAGCATAAATAGACAAATGGAATTACACCAAGTTGAAAAGCTTTTGCACAGCAAAGGAAACAATCAACAGAGTAAAGAGACAACCTATAAAATTAAAGAAAATATTTGCAAACCATGTGTCTGATATGAGATTAATATCCAAAATATACAAGAAACTCAATCAACTCAATAGTAAGAAAACAAATAACCAAATTTAAAAATTGGCAAAAGACCTGAAGTGACATTTCTCAGAAAAAGACATATAAATGGTCAACAGTATATAAAAAAATGTTCAACATCACCAATTATCAGGCAAATATAAAGTAAAACCACAATGAGATATCACCTTACCCCAGTTAGAATGGCTATTATATTAAAAAAAAAAAAAGTATAACAAGCATTGACGAAGATGTGCAGAACAGGGAGCCCATTACAGGCATTCCTTGTTTTATTGCACTTTGTTTAATTTTGCTTTGCAGTTAATGTGTTTTTTATAAATTGAAAGTTTGTGGCAACCCTGTGTCCAGCAAATCTATCAATGCCATTTTTCCAAAAGCATGTGCTCACTTCATATCTCTGTCACATTTTGGTAATTCTTGCAATATTTCAGCTTTTTCATATCAGTTACAGTAATCTGTTATCAGTGATCTTTGCTGTTAACAGTGTAATTGTTTTATAAGCTTATAAGGTGTGCCCTTATAAGACAGTGAACTTAACCCATAAATGTTGTGTTCTGACTGCCCCACTCCACCTGTTCCCCATTTATCTCCTTCTCCTTGAGCATCCTTATTCCCTGAGAAAGAATAATATTGAGCCGGGCTCGGTGGCTCAGCCTGTAATCCCGTGCTTTGGGAGGCTGAGGTGAGTGGATTGCCTGAGCCCGCAGGTTCGAGACCTGCCTGGGCAACTTGGCGAGACCTCATCTCTACAATAAATTAAAAAAATCAGCCGGGCATGGTAGCACGTGCCTGTAATTCCGGCTACTCGGTAGGCTGAGGCGGAAGGATCGCCGGAGCCCAGCAGGTCGAGGCTGCGGTGGCCAGGAGCGGCCACTGCACTCCAGTCTGGGCGACAGAGTGAGATTCCAACTCAAAAAAAAAAAACCAAAAAAAAAAACACTTAAGTTTCTGGCTTCATTAGGAATGATGGCTAAAAGCTTAGAATAATGTTGGAAAATCTTGTGCATATGGGAAGACATTTGGTGAGTTTGAAGTTCTGCTGAATCTTGAGAAAAAGAAACATCTTAAAAGCCTAAAAGAACTTAAAAACAACTTTTGCTCACTTCTAAGTATTATCATGTTGTGAAAGGCATACATCCTGCCTAGGACAGGGGCCACAACCCAAATGCCTACCAGGTCATTTAAGAAAGGGAAGTGGGGCTGAGGGAGGGCACAATTAGTATCAAGCTAACAGATTGTCAAGAATCTGGGCCCAATGACCAGCTCTAGACATTATTAAAGAGAACTCCGCATTTGGATTTTTATGTTAGATCTTCTGGTTTGTAAATGTTGGCTTAGGTTAAAGAAAAAAAAATTTCAAAATTTTGTGTGGGTTGAACCTGCCTGAGTGTTTAATTTGGCCCCTGGGCTGCCAGTTTTACAATCTTTGTCTGGAAGTTCCAGGGAAACAGTCAGGCTGGCTAATGTCTCTTTTTACGCATTAGGAGGCAAAATAACTTTTACACAAATGATGTGCTTCAAAGGAGGGACGACTAAGAGCTGTACAAAGTAGTTGCCAAGGTAACATCTTGCTGATCAGAAAGAGACGACAATTGGGTTTTATGTAGTCGCAGTGGGAGAATGAAACATAATCTCTCTCTGTCTTCTTTCTGTTTAAGATCAGTGTGGAAATGGATGTGGACGCAGTGCTGCTGCCTGAGATTAGCAGGAAGCAATTCTTTTCCCATTTGGAGAGACCCCAGTGAGACCTGATCAACTAGCAACATACGGAAGTCACACCATTAAATCTTCCAATTTGCCAGCAGCAAATCAATGAGCTCTGATAGCTGCTACTCTAAGCTAGCATCTAGGGAATTGTAGACAAACTATTTTAGGTACCTGCATTTTAGTGAAGGAAAGTTAAACTCTTTCTTAAAGCAGGGTAGGGGTGTGGTGGGGTCGGGGAGGAGATTGTCTTAACCAATGAGAGAAGATAATTAAAGATTTGTGAAAAAAAGTTGATTGTTTTAAATGGTATCTTTAGCTAAATTTATTGTAGAATCATTGGTAATTAGTGTTTGTTATATGTTTCTACCAACCAATTAATAAGAAAGGCTTTAATTTTTATTTCATTTAATGGAAACTGAACTTTTCATTTATTGATTTTTGAGTTGGAGTCTCACTCTGTCTCCCAGGCTGCAGTTCAGTATCATGATCACACCTGGCCATGAGCCTCAACCTCCTGGACTCAAGTGATCCTTCTGCGTCAGCCTCCCAAGTAGCTGGGACTACAGGTGAGCACCACTGCACCTGGCTAGTTTTTTGATTTTTTTTTTTTTTGTAGATACAAGGTCTTGTTATGTTGCCTAGGCTGGTCTTAAAATCCTGGGCTCAACCAATCCTCCCACCTCAGCCTCCCTAAGTGTGGAGATTGCAAGTGTGAGCCACTGCACCCAGCCTGAACTTTATTACAAAAACAAGACATCGTTCCAGGGCCTGACAAACACAGGCGCACTCTGTTTTTTTCTTAGCAAGATGCAAGGTGATACCTTGGTATGTTTTCAGCACAATGAGACGGAAATTTGAGAACACCAAGAAACAGATATTTGCCTGAGAAGTGTTACTTTCCTTTTAATCCTTATCAAATATCCAGATATTACCTATACCACCTGACCTTGCCTGTGGGTGGACTTCTTCAATTGTATGAAAGGTTCTGAGGAACATGCTGAAGAATCCACTATGATGGGAAACATTTCATTCTCAAAGGAAAAAAATTCCCTTCTTCTTCTTATCGGTAGTTCTGAATGTCAGATTTCTTTCCTCATGGAGACAAAAAGATACCTAAGTATATGATTACAAGCGGAAGAATAAGGGACAGATATTGAGTGTTGGCAGTTTTTCATTTTCATTTGTGTGTGAATTTTTAATATAAATGTGAGGATGTAAAACATTAATGCCCCTGAACTCCAGCCTGGGCGACAGAGTGAGACTCCAACCCCAAAATCAGTAAATAAAAAGTTCAGCTTCAATTAAATGAAATAAAAATAAAAGCCTTTCTTATTAACTAGGTGATAGAAACATGCAGCAAACACTAACTACCAATAGTTCTACAATAAATTTAGCTGAAGATACAATTTAAAACAACCAACAGTCTTTTCACACATCTTAAATGCTTTTAAAGCATTAAATTTTTAAAGCAGGGGACGGGGGTGGGGGACACACCTCATCAACAAGGGTACCTGCACAATGCGTATTTGTATACCTCACCCTTAACTGTATCCCACTATTTTAAAATAAAAAATATGTTAAGAAAAATTTTTTAAAGCATTAAAACTTTTTCAGCGAACAAGTTTCAGAAGTTCATCTTTATAACAATTATAAATATAACCTGTTAAAATTATCTGAACAATGCCAGAAAAACAAATACATTTTTAAAAAACAAATACATTTCTTAATGATGGCAATTAAATGGTGTTTGTAGCATTTTTATTATATAGTAGATTTCATCCATTCACCATACTGTTCTAACTAAGCTGTCCTACATACAAGTACATGTTTGTTTGTTTGTCTGAGTTGAAGTCCCACTCTGTAGTCCAGAATGGAGTGCAGTGGCACAATCATGGTTTACGGCAGCCTGGACCTCCTAGGCTCAGGTGATCCTTCCTCCCAAGTAGCCGGGACTACAGGTGAGCAGCACCACACCTGGCTAAGTTTTAGATTTTTTTGTAGAGATGAGATCTTGCTATGTTACCTAGGCTGGTCTTGAACTGCTGGGGTCAAGCAATCCTCCCACCTTGGCCTCCTAAAGTGCTGGGATTACAAGCGTGAGCCACCGTGCCTGGCCTAGTACATGTTTTTAATGTTGTCTGTCTTCTGTGCTGTTTCCGTAGGTTCGCTACTAAATACTTTAAACTATATTTAAAAAAGAGATCTGGGCCCTAAGGGCGTTTACTTCGTAATGGGAACAAATAACAAGGTGTTGCCCATGACATGGTCAGGGCTCTTTTTCACTTAACAATCTATCTTGGATATATTTTTTTAAAGCAAGATCTACTTCACGCCTTTTAATAACGGTGAGCAGGGGTCCCCAGCCCCCAGTTCTTTGTTTCTGTGAAAGATCACTCAGTATTATAGACTCTAAGTCCATCCAGGTTGCTACAAAGTTCATGATTTTGTTCTTCTTTATGACTGCATAATATTCCATTGTGTATATGTACCACATTTTTTAATCCAGTCCTCTTTCAATGTTGCAATAAATATACGTGTGCAGGTATCTTTCTTATAGGGGTGATTTGAGTTCTTCTGGGTATATTCCCAGTAGGGGAATTGCGAGGTCATGTGGAAGGTCGATTTTTAGTGGCTTAGCCTGTAATCCCAGCACTTTTGGAGGGTGAGGCGAATGGATTGCCTGAGCCTGCAGGTTCGAGATCAGCCTGAGCAACTTGATGAGACCTTGTCTCTACAACAACATCTAAAATTAGCTGGGCGTGGTAGCACATGCCTGTAGTTCTGGCTACTTGGAAGGCTGAGATGGAAGGATCACTGGAGCCCAGCAAGTCGACGCTGAGAGCATGCCACTGCACTCCAGTATGGGCAACCGAGTGACACTCCAACTCAAAGAAAAAAAAATGGGTTCACTTCTTTGAGCAAAGCTTCATTTATATTTACAGCCGCTCCTCATTGCTCGGATTACCGCCTGAGCTGAGCTCTACTTCTGCCAGATGGCCTTAGATTCTCATAGGAGCCTGAACCTTCTTGTGAACTGCCCATGCGAGGGATCTAGGTTGTGCACTCCTTAGGAGAATCTAATGTCTGATGATCTGAGGTGGAGCTGAGGCAGTGATGCTGGTGCTGGGGAGTGGCTGCAAATCCAGATTAACACGAGCAGTGAGGTTTGACTGCAGAGAGACCATCATACGTCAATTGCTTGCGGGCTTATATCAAAACCCTATCAGTGAGTGGCAAGTGAGTGGATGTACTTCAATTGTATAGCTGCATCTGGTGGCAGACTTTAAGTCAGAATCTGACACATTTTAGTAAACAATAAATATTATACGCTTGAGTCATAATGAAACCAGCACTCCCCCCAGTTTGTGAAAAATTGTCTTCCACAAAGCTGGTCTCTGATGCCAAAAATATTTGGGACTGCTGGCGTAGAGTGTTGGACACTTGGAGGTCTCTATATATTGGTTGTCATTCATGGTGTATCCTATTTTTGTTTTTATGATAATATTGCAATAAATATCCTAGCAATCCATTTTTGCTTACATGTATAATATTTTTGAAGAATAAAATGTTTTTCATAGTCGGTCTCGGTGGCTCAGCCTGTAATCCCACGCCTTGGGAGGTTGAGGTGAGTGGATTGCCTGAGACCGCGGGTTCGAGACCCGCCTGGGCAACTTGGTGAGACCTCATCTCTACAAAAAATCAAAAATTAGCCGGGCGTGGTAGCGCGCGCCTGTAATTCCAGCTACTTGGAAGGCTGAGGCGAAAGACTCGCTGGAGCCCAGCAGGTTGAGGCTGCGGTGGCTGGGAGCGGCCACTGCACTCCAGTCTGGGCGACAGAGTGAGACTCCAACTCAAAAAAAAAAAAAAGTTTTTCATGTGAAATGGAAGGGTCAGAGCATATATGGATTTGAAATTTCAATAGTTATTAGTTAATTGACCTACAATAGGATTATAACAATTTATATGCCCACCAGTAATTCATGAAACTCTGGTTTACTATATATTACAAAATTTTTTAATCTTTCCCAATCTGATGTGGAAAATGTTTTATTCTTCTAATTTGCTTTTCTTTTATTTACGAGACTTTGAATACCCTTTCATATATTCTTCTCTTTTTTTTTTTTGATACAGGGTCTCACTCTGTTGCCCAGACTGGAGTGCAGTGGCTTGATTAGGGCTCACTGCAACCTTAATCTACTGGGCTCAGGTGATCCTCTTCCTCAGCCTCCCGAGTAGCGGGGACTATGGGTGCATGCCACCACGCCCAGATAATTCTTTTGATTTTCTTTTTCTGTAGAGATGAGATTTACTATGTTATCCAGGCTGGTCTCAAACACCTGGGCTCATGTGATTCTCTAACCTTCGCCTCCCAAAGTGCTGGGATTACAGGCGTCAACCACTGCACCCAGCCCCCTTTCATATGTTTTAAAGATATCTCCCTCCTCCAGTGAAATGTCTCTTCATGTATGTTACTTTCTAAAAATTACTGGAATTAAAAAAGAATGGTATCTGTCTGTATTAGGCAATTTAGATTTTTGTTTTTGTTTTTTTTTTTTTTTGCAGATTAAAATTGGATTTTAATAAGTAAATATGAATTAGAGTCTCAGGATTATCATTGTAATTGAGAAAACAATTTCATATTGAGCTTTGTCAAAGTTAAGATGAAAATGTACTATCTTGTAGTAAGAAAAACCTCATGGACTATTTACAATAAGCAATCAAAGTTCACTGAAGCTGATCTATTTAAATCAGAGCTCATTTCATTTTTTATTTTTTTTGAATTGGAGTCTCACTCTGTCACCCAGACTGGAGTGCAGTGGCCACTCCTGGCCACCACAGCCTTGACCTGCTGGGCTCCAGCATTCCTTCCGCCTCAGCCTTCCAAGTAGCTGGAACTACAGG
>CAUYQG010183311.1:0-19049 GCA_963574415.1 Tarsius wallacei
TTAATTGGCTTCACTGTGTCCTGAGCATTGGGACTTTTAAAACCTCCCTAGAGTGATTTTCATGTGTGGCCAGGACTAAGAACTGCCAAATTAAGGAAATTCAGCAACCCGAGGGGAAAAACTAAGTTTAAAAGGAGAGCAGATGACTGTTATTTAAATAGAGCTAATGAAAGAGACAGATGAACTTAAACAAAAACAAAAAAATAAAAATAAAAAATAAGAACTCCCAGGGGGCATTTAATTTAGCACAGAACAAAAGATTTTCCAGAACTAGAATACTTTTCTGAAATTACAAGTTCAATAGACTGACCAAGAAGAGAATATTCTTTGCTGAGAACTAAATTACTATTTTGGAAGGTTGAATGGAAGATGTATTTTTATAAATGGTGTGGATGTTTTAAAAGTCCCAATGCTCAGGACACAGTGAAGCCAATTAAGAAAGGAGACTTGGAGGACAGATCCAGAATATCTGAATATGAATAATAAAAGTTTAAAGGGACAGGTCAGGGCTTTCTCCTGAAAGGTGACCATTGGTTGTGTCTTGCTAGCCGTGCTCTTCTGGATGACGAGTTGGAAAGGGGCTGTAAACAGCCATGCTTGGAAGTAGCCATGTCTCCAGCTTCCTCTCTGAGATTCCCCTTGGTCATCAAAACTCTTACCATTTGGATTTTTGGGATCAGCTGATCAGTGTGAAGGTAAAATGTCTGTAGTCTCAAGTTGGGTGCATTAAAAAAAATGTAATGTATATCCACACAACGTGGACAAATCTCATATGCATCTTGAGAAGTGAAAGAAGTCAGATTCACAAAGCTATACACCATATGATTCTATTTATATGCCATTCTGGAAAAGACAGACCATAGGGACAAAACACAGGTCTGTGGTTGCCAGGGGATAAGAGTAGGGGAGGGAATTGGCGACAAACGGGCATTGGAGGAAATTGGGTGTGATGGAATTCTTCTATATTTGGATTGTGGTGTTGGTGGTTACATCATTACACGCATCTGCCAAAACTCATAGAACCGAGCATGACAAATGGTACATTTTATTACATGCAAATTGTACCTCAATAAACTCTTTTGAAAAAAATCTCACATATGTCCTTCATGGTACTGAACTCTCTGCAGATCCCCCAAAGCCTCGCAGGCCTCTCAGCCTTTGTCCACTCTTTTTGCTCTGCCAAGAAATTTCCATTTAACCTTTAAGACTTGAATTAAATGCCACCTCCTGTGGGAAGCCTTCTTTTTTTTTTTCCAAAACTTTTCTTGGTGCTTCTATCCTATCCCTCCTTCTGTGGTGTTGACGTGTTTGTATTCCATGCTAGACTATAAGATCAGTGATAGCAGGGATTTCATCTTGTTTATCATTATCATTGTGTCCCTATCACCTAACTTGGTTCTCACTGAGTATCTGGTAATCCGTATTTTGCAAGAATCAGGCGGCTGCCATCAGCACATTCACCTGTTCACCAGGAACTAGTGTATTCAGAAGCCTTCCCAGCAGTCCCTAAAAAACCAGGAAATAACCCAGAGATTACTCACAAAGTCCTTGCACGAGAGCAAGTATGTTGGGCAGTGGAATTCACAAAGCAGATGGATGTACCACTGAGCTTACAAACCTGAAAGGTGGGTGCCTACAGGAAGATATTTTGAGAAGATGGAAGTGAGTGCCCTGAAAATCCATGGTCCATAACACCTCATCCACTTTTATAGCTGCAATCAACAAGAATGCTTGTTCTGTTTGCTTTCCTTGCTTGACAATATAATTTCAGACTGCTGAAAAATGTTTTCGGCACTAGAATCAATACTTCTGATTACAGCTGCCTTTGTGCTCGTCTCTCCCCAGTGAAAACATTGCCAGGGAAGATGGGAAGATATATGGAAGCTCCTTGTCTCCTGATATTCTGGTTCTCAAAAATCTGTCTGTTCCAATCAAGTGCTGCATTTATTTTGAAAAATTTGAAGGCGGGGTGAGAGAAGAGTCACTTAGAGGCACTTGGTCTAAAGCTGTTGTACCTGAACAAATAAGGAGCCTTCTGCCCACCTCCGATTCAGAACTGCATTTCTTTCCCTTCAGATCCCAGGCCAAGGGTGTCTCATAAAAGCTCTTAATGTAGTTGGGAAATGCCCCATTTTCCTCTTAATCTCTACTCTCAAGGAATTCTCATTCAATATGGAGGAGAAACTACCTCTGTCAGGAGAAGAGGCATTCACCTCCCCTGGTCCCAAGGTCCATTGAAATGTCCACTTCGGGCCACACCCTCAGGTGAGTGGGAAATAGCACTTTCTTTACTTGTCTCTAATGGAATGAAGTTCTCTCTGCATTTGTCTGAGTGGTGGAAACTGTCAGGGTTTCTTCTTTTCTTATTTCAGGATTGCCTCTAAGTTCTGGGAAGCTGTAGAGAGCCAGTGTGTCCAGGGTGGGGTTGTGGAAACACAGCTCATTCTCAGTTGTTCTTTCTCCACCATGGCCCTCAGCCCACTGGGCCCTCAGTCATTAATACGTGCGGATGATTGCCTCCCAGTCCTGCAATTCCATTGCTGTATCTGTCTTCAACCCACTTGCAGGGACTCTCTGTCTCTCTCTCTGTATCACACAGAAACATTTTTGTTCTTTCTGTCATTGTGTAAGGGGTCTCTGAGGTGGTCTTGACTCATCCTCTTAAACACCCCTCACTGCATATCTTCTACTGTAGGCCCCAGGGGCATGGTGCAAGTCTATGTAGTTACTAAGGCCATCAGGAAGAGAGGTATGAAGTTCTTGGCTTTTCAGAATTTCAGTTACTACTGTAAACTCCTAATTTACCTGAGTGGAAGTAAGTGGGTTGGGGGGTATAAGGTCCCTTTCTCAGGTCAGCCATGAGAGTCTAGGTCACTAGACACCACACATATAAGAGGAGACCTTCCAAAAAATGGAATCAGTTTTTGAAAGGCCCCTTGTAGTACAGGCTTCCCCTGCAAAGGAAAGAAGTGTCCTAGGAACCCATTGGCATCCATGTACCAGCTAGTGTTGTTGTGAGAGGCCGAATTTGACTTCAGTGAAGTTGTTTTGGAAGATTCTTTCAACATGTTTGCCCATTTCATGATGGGCAATTTACACGAACAACCTTCCCACGCAGCGCTGAGTGTTCAGCAGTTTCTGACCAAAAATGGTATGACCCCTGTGCCCTACCTTCCCTATTCACCCAATCTTGCCCTAAGCAACTTTTTTTGTTTTCCCAGATGAAAAAAAGTTCTCAAAGGGAAACATTTTGTCGATGTGGAAACAAAAAATGGCAGAAGTACTAAAAGCCATGAAAATTGATAAGTTCAAAAACTGTTTTGAGCAGTGGAAAAAGCATCTTGATAGATTATTGCGTCAAACAGAAAGTACTTTGTAGGTGACGGAGATTTAGACATTTAAAAATAAATATACAGTTTTTTTCTCTCTGTATTTATTTTTATTTACAATTTTTAATAAATAAATTTTGGTTATTGAGTCTTCCTTCGTATATATTAGGTTAAACCATATGAAATTGCCAATTTTGTCGTGAAGATTTGTTCAATAGCAGCAATATCATACAGTGTGGACTACACTTACTAAATCATGATACTCATTTCTCAATCTGTCTACCAACTTGGCAAAGGTTTCTGTTAGAATTTTTCTAGCAAATTTTATTCTTCCTTAGTGATTTTTGGTTGTTTTTACAAACTAATCAAAAGATTTTGTGCTTGAATATCTTAAACACAGTGTCGTGAAACCCTTGACACTTCATTTGGAAGGTTGTTTAACAGATTAGAAAATATTGTCCCAAATTTTAAAGGGTGGAGAGTGCACAGTTTTTATAGATAACACATATGATGTGAGGAAAAAAATCCATACCACATTGGGAATATATCCAAATAACTCTTTTAAAAATGCTTTTTCATAACACACATTTCTCTGAAAAACAGCTTCTGTTAGTCTTTGTTTAAATGTCATCTCTACCTTGAATGGACAGTGAGGTATTTCTTGTAAGGAGAAAATATTTGTTAGATAGCAAAGCAGTGACAGCCACTTGTCATTACAGGAGAGGTCAGCAAATTTGAAACACTTGTCTTTTTGTAAAAGAAAAGCATATAACTCATCTTTAAGTTAGACAGATCTTTTAAGTATTTTGCTAGGAGATAACATACAAGTCTTTCTATGTCAAAAGAAAGTTTCAAGGTCAGTCCCCGTCTATTATGAAGTGTTATAAAAATTCGACGTAGATCTTGAAGGTTTTAATTATATAAAATTTCCAATATCATTGACATCCTACAGTGCTTGGTACACTTCTGGCTGCAACAGATTTGCTGTAAGAGTTTGCCTAAGAATGAGGCAGTGGGTAAGTGTGTTGCATATGTAATACTACCCTGGCAGCTTCACCCCAGAATTCCTTTCTAATCTTATAAGACCTTGTATTTAATAAAGAAATCAGTTGTTAAGATTATATCTTTCTTTGCACATCTTTGCTACAGTGAGTCACCAAAAGTACTTCTTTGTGGCTTTCATTATAGAAACCAATCTGGCAAATCCCATAAGCTAAAACTTGCTGGAAACATCTGTCCTTGATCTGTTTACAATCTCCTGCACTGAATGCTTGTTTCTCCAGTGGTGTTTTCTGTGCGTATTCCAATGATGTGTGCTGAGCCAGGGATGCATTTTAGCTTGTTGCCATACTGATTTCTGTGCATTCTTCTAGTCATTTTAAATTTTTATTGTTGGAGGAAGACAAGCATTCTTATAGCGTTATGAAGTGACGTTTTGTCCACTAATAAATAATTTTTAAAAAATTTTTGTAAAGTACTGGGTAGAGACTTTTAACATCACTGAAAAAGAGTTGCTTGCTTTCTCATTTTTGATGCTTTTGAAAAAATGTTTTGCTAAGTATGATGTTTTATCTAGCCATTTTCAACTAAATTAGGCTCTACAGAAAGTGATTTGAATAGTTTTTCTGGATCCCTTCAAGGGAGGTGTGTAGCTAGCTGGTGCCTTTCTAAGTGAATAGGAAGAAGTTAATCTTTTGCTTTCAGGGGATGTTTTAGGTCATCAGGACTTCATTTCCTGGAATTTCAGTTGAGAAAGATTGAAGACTTTAAAAAAATCACTGCCAACCCCTTTGAATTATAGAATTGCCTTTCTTCCTTCAGGATCCCAGGGGGTCTGACTGGCATATGAATCCCTTGAAGACTCCATGACTTTCCATATATCAGAAGGCTAAAATTCTTTTCTATGTTTTTGATAGAAAAGAATAAATATGGGGTTCAATATTTAATTAGTTAAATATTTTCTTTCTATACCCAAAAGAAGTGCCTGCCCTGACCCCTGGGGTGTGGCCTTTACCTTGGAGATAACCTGTTTAGGGCACAAAATTATCACTGTTCTTTATCTTTTTTGAGTCATCATTGCCAGTAAAACTTTTGCATTGAGAACTGAGGCATTGTGGAGGGGGAATGATTTGATGATAAGGTCCAGCTTATATAATAGCAAAAGGCTGGGTGCACATGGAATCATAGGGGTCTGTGGTGGATTGTTCTTTGTTATACAGGCTGACTGCAGCAGAACCTGACTAATTCCATGGAGGGTACCCCAGGTGACCATAACTCCTTGGTTCTGGTTATAGAATGAAAGTCTTACAGAGCAGAACCAAACCCACCCGTAGCCTGGAATCAAGCCCTGATGAATCCACATAGCCATGGCTGACCTGCAGATCCATGAGTCATATCAAATAAAAATAATGACAAATGACAAACTTGTGCATATGAGCATGTGAGTGTACTCACATTGAATTCAACGTTGGGGAACGCTGGCTTTGACTTTGTTCCCAAAATATGTTGGTGTTTGGCAACCATGCCAGACTCTAAGCTAAGTTCTCAAATACATCTTATTATTTCTTGTAATTCATGCCTTTGGGATGAAAAATGTATCAGTCTGGGATTGGTCAGGAGAACAGAGTTACTATAGAAATAAAGAGTTTCATACAGGATTGGGGTGTCCATGAATGTGGAGGGGTTTGTTAAGCGATGGTCTGAAGGTTGTGACTGAAGAGTGGAAGAAACAGTCACTTATAACTCAGAGCTGGAGAGACTGGGTTTTGTGGGGGTGTTTGAGAATCTGCCATGCCTTGCTGTAAAGTGTGCATTCCCAGTGAGGTCTGCAAAACCACCATGCTCAACAAAACTTCTGCATTTGACAACATGACTTCCCAAGAACCGTGGCCTCTGCCTTCCATCTGCCTTCCCTCCCATGTTCTTCTCAGACATCCTTGTTCAAACCTGGAAGCTCTCAGAGAAGGGAGTGTAGGGAAGTGGCTCCAAGTCTTAGGTGGGACTCCTGGTGGTGCCACGTGGACAACAGCTGATTCAGCAGACGAACTCACATTTGTGTGTATGTGTATGCCAGCTACTGATCCAGGGCTTTACGTACCTGGGTCTGTTTGCTTTTTGTAACAATGTTGAGGAATAGGAGTTCCTTCAGGTACACAGCTGCGAAGTGGCCAAGACAGGACAGCAGCTCCAAAGCCCCTTGGAGTGACGTCTCACAGCTGCTGGTGTGGTCCCTCCTTACCCTGTGGCATTGCCATAGGTCGTCTGTCTGTTTTCTCCTCTGGACTCCAGGTTCCTTGGGGAAGGGATTCTTATTCATCTTTGTTTCTTCAACTAGTTAGAATTGCTGTATACTTTAGTAGAGCATCTGTATATAGAAGGAATTCAGTAAGTTTTTAAAAAATTAAATTGTTTAGATCTAGAAAGAAGAAGCCAAGAAGATATTCACCAGACCATGCTCACCAGTAGGCATCTTTTTCCTCCTTTTTCTCTCCTCCTTCCTTTTCTTGTCTTCTTTCTCTTCCTTTGCTTTCCTATGACATATGGGCTTAAAACTAACTAAAAGGCTCATGAACTCTGGTGCACTGCTGGTGGAGTTGTAATCGGCATGCTCACTTTGGTACACTGTTAATTACATCTAATAAAGCAGAACATACCAGGGGTACCAAGAAACGTATACACATTTTAGGAGCTGTTATCTATATATTACTTTTAGTTTGCCATAATCAGATGTGTCTGGATGCTGATGGTAATCACTTTGAGCACCTCCTGTAACAGCAGAAGTCAAACGTGACTTGTACTCATCTTTTGTTGTCAGTGTATATTATTGCAATTCTAATACAGTTTTTTCCTTTCTTAAAATGTGTATATGTATTTTTTGGCACCCTCTGTATATATACAGTATGACCTGGTAATTTCACTCCCAGAAATAACCCCAATAGAAATGTGCATAGTTGTGCACCAAAAGACATGTGTGAGAGTGGTCTTAGCAGCATTATTTATGGTAACCCCAGCCTGGAAATAATACCACTATTCATCAGCAGTAGATTCATGAGTAATTTGGGCTACTCTTGCCCAGTGCTTCACTACAGCAGTGTGAAGGAATGAAATGCAGCAACATGCAACAACATGAACAAATCTCATGAACATGATGTTGAACGTGAGGAAGGCACAAAGGAATGCATATTTTTGTGTCTGACTCTGTTATATAAAGTTGGAAAACAAGAAACATGAATCGATGGGTTTGGAAGGCAGGATGGGGACTGGCTGGGCATGAGGAGGCTGTAGAGGCCAGGTGAGGGGCTGGCAGTGTTCTACTACCTGTTCTGGGGGCTGACTACACCTGTGTGTTCATTTATTATAAGTTCACATGCACACACCTCATCAACAAGAGTATGTGCATAATCAACATTTGTATACCTAACCCTGAATTGTACCCCACATCTTTAAAATAAAAAATAGTTCTCATGCCTTTGTGCACTTTTCTGTAAGTATGTTATATGTCGGTAATACTGAAAATATGGAAAAAAAGATATAAAGTCATGACAGTAGAGTATATGACTCAGGTTTTTTTTGTTTTTGTTTTTGTCCTTTGCACATTGACTGTGGGCTGACAGTGGAGATGTTGCCCAACACTTGCTCACTGTGCTTGGCAGGATCCGCCAGCTAGTGGGTCCCACCCCATTCCCGAGGGCCCAATCCCAAACCCCAATCCCATACTTCCCCCTTCTCTCTAATCCCACCATCACAGATGGACGCTGCCCCCTCCTCAAATTCTCCTTTTCTCAGTCTCCCTAAGGTTCCATCCATGGATCCAACTGCTGTCCCTGCATTCAGGGCCTCAACAAGGCTAGCCTTAAGTTTCAGTAGCACTTGGTGTATTTGAGGGTCTCAAAGCACAATGCCTCCTTTCTGTGGTACCTGTAATCTCCATGCTACTTAATTCTTTTAGATTATGATGTTAGATGTTCCTGCTTAAGTGTTAAAGTTGAAGTGGCATACAAACAGTATTTTAAAATCCATCCGTTAGACTTTTCATTCAGGTGTCCTGTAGGTGAGAGAACCTTCCTCCAGTGCTCTGTCGCAAGTGGCCATCAGACTTTTGACCTTAACGCTTTAAGAGTGAACTGAACATTTTGTTCTCCTTTTGTGTTTAATTGTTGTATCTTGTCCTTTCTTGACAGAACATTGTGGCTATCAGAGATCTTTGTAATCCAGTGGTTTTACAAACTGCCTTTCTTATCTGCCGAAGGCCTTCTTCCAACACTGAATGAGAAAAATAGACGCTTACAAGAGATTTGAACAGAGTTGGTAAGAGAAAGGGAAGGGCACTTTCAGGGCCTTCTCAGATCCTCCCAGTGACCCCATGCAGGTCAGTATGGGGCTCACAGGGCTTTAGGTTGGAGCACCAAGTATCTTGTTCAATGTCCTTATTTTAGTCTCAGTTTGAGTTCACCCTGGCCACACCAGCAGACAGGCCAAGACTCTCTCCCAAACCAGGTATCTATCCTCTCTGTCCCAAGAGGAATTCTGGTTTTCCATCTCATTTCAGCATCTCCAATCAGCATCCCCTTTACTGCTTCCCGGTGAGATTTCTCCATATATTATGTACATTTCTGTTTTGATATGTGCTTGCATTATGAGGACTTGGAGTCCAACTTCTCAGATGTTCATAATTCCTGATTTATGTCTGCAGGTTTGTGCTAGAGCAAGGGGCTGGAGAATTAGTCCCGGGTCTTTTCCCAAAGAAACCGAGTCTTGGATTTAAGGGTAAGAGGGAGAGAGTGGGTTCTTCACAGAGAAAGGACAGACACACTGACTTAACTGGGAATTCATCTTTGGAATTAGTTGCATGAGATTGATGGATTTTTGTAGGTATAATTAGTTGTATCACTGAACACACTAACAATTTTAAATGGTGTGTGTGTGTGTGTGTGTGTGTGTGTTGTGTCAAATTCCCTCCAGTCAAAGACTTCAGGAACACACCTGGAGTCAAGCAGGGTCATTTAACTCTCTGAGGCAGAGAAGAGCGTGTATCAGCTGAATTGGGTGTCTCGGAAACAGGACATCAGGAGGGGTTTCTGAGGAAATGTGGGCTTGTTGAATGAGTTTAAGGAGAGCTTTGGAAGTGGAGGCAAGTTCTAGGTTGGGTGTTATTAGAAAGTAGGAACAATTCTGTTGCTGAGTGTCTTGATTATTGTGATCTAAGAACCTGGAGGATTAAAACAGGGCAAAAGTTATCACTGGTAAAGGAACAGGAGATAATTATTCACTAATGTTGTGGTTGCAGAGTGTTCTGGTCTCTAATTAGGCTTAGATATAATTATACAGGGGTCTTGTTTCTGTCTTGTTTCACTCTGGTCATGGAGTGTCCTTGCCTGAATATTTATATTCAGTGATGACTGTTTATGCTCTGTTGGCTGCACCACAGCTTGCTTGCTGTTTGGTGTCAGCTGGCATGGCTTTTTTTAAACCACACACACACACATTTATATTATATCCATACCCAGATTTATATTGTATAGCATGGGCACATCTTCAAATGATACAGTGTATTTGCAAGTATCTGGCACATACAATCTGGAGAGACAGTCTCACATAGAGGTTAACACCATAAACTTTAGAATCAGACAGACCCGAAGTTCTAATCCCTCGGGCAGCTTTCTTCACCTGTCTCAATTTTCTCATTTGTAAAATGGAGATTTAAAAAATTCCTCTTTCGAAGTTGTTTGCAGTGGCACTCTCATTAGTTGACTGATTTTGTACATAACATGGGTGCCAGGAGTTGGTCAGAGTTCCAGGGCTGAATTAGGACATACCTGAGGTACAAATGTGAAGGAGGAGAAATTTGTGTCCATGGCATCCTATTCTCTCTTTTCATGCGAACAACTGGATTAGGTATCATCTAAGATGCTGATTCTCAAAAGCTGGTTCACAGAGGATCACTCTTTGTCTTAGTTTGGGCTGCTACACCAAAAATACCATTAACTAGGTGGCTTAAGCAAATGAAATTTATTTCTCACTCTTCTGGAGGCTAGAAACCTGAGATCAGCATTGCTGGATTCTGGTGAGGGCTCTCTTCCTGCTTTGCAAACAGTCATCTTGTCAAATGTCCTTACATGGAAGAAAGGGCAGAAGCAAGCTTTCTCCAGTCTTTTCTTACAAGGGCACTAATCCCATCTTGAGGGCTTCATCCTCATGACCTAGTTATACCCCAAAGGTTCCATACTCAAATACCATCACATTGGAAATTAGTTTCAACACATGGATTTTTGGGGGGATAGGGTTGCAAACATTTAATCCATAGCAATGAGAATAAAAAGGAAGATGCAGTGAGTCTTACATAAAATATATTAAACAGTTTTTAATAAAGTAATTATGATTGGTAGTCCTTTTACTGTAGTAGGCTAGTTTTTAAAATTAGAAAGTGGCCATTGCTTTCTTACACTCTGGTGTGTCCACATGACTCTTTGCACTATGGTCACCATCTAGTTTTGGCCCCCTTGGGGAGGTGAATCTCCTCTCTCTCTCTCTCATTTAGTTTCTAAATGAACTATATTTTCCAATCTAAAAAAAAATTAGAAAGTTTACAATTTTAAGCTAATTCTATAATTTATTTTAAAAACTTACAGGCGCCGGGCTCAGTGGCTCAGCCTGTAATCCCGCGCCTTAGGGAGGCTGAGATGAGTGGATTGCCTGAGCCCGCGGGTTCGAGACCAGCCTGGGCAACTTGGCAAGACCTCATCTCTACAATAAATCAAAAAAAAAGAACTAACCAGGTGTGGTGGCACGTGCCTGTAGTTCCAGCTACTTGGAAGGCTGAGACAGAAGGATCGCTGGAGCCCAGCAGGTCGAGGCTGCGGTGGCTTGGAGCGGCCACTGCACTCCAGTCTGGGCGACAGAGTGAGACTCCAACTCAAAAAAAAAAAAAAAACTTACTGGTAGTATCAATCACTCAAATTAGGATGATTTGAGAAAGGGTTAAAAAGAGATGATTTACAAAACTATGTCGGGGGTAGGAGAATCCACAAGTGATAGCACAGTACCCGGGGATTAGAAAGTAAGGCACTGTTATCAACACTTGGCCTGGGTGGCAAGAGGAAGGGAAGTTTCTGGGAACTGAAAGGAGAGCGTCCTGTGGAGAGAGCCTCCTTAAGAGAAGCCTGTGACCTTCCATAGAGAGATGTCACCAGCCAAGGAGATTTAGCAAGAGGGAACCCAGGAATAGATACTCCATCTCATGCTTCTCCTTCCTCCTGAGCTGTTGTTGAGTGGCCCTGTTGGCCAAATGCAATTAGAAGCCAGAGGCCCAGGGAGCCACTGAATGTGGTCCACACAGGTCAACCTTCTGGGGCAGAGATCATGGCGAAGACGTAGCAGGGATTCACTGTGTCCCCAAAATCCATACGTTGAGATCATAATGTGATGGCATTAAATGGTGGGATCATTGGGAAGTAATTAGGTCATGAGAATGGGGTCCTCAGGAATGAGATTAGTGTCCTGATAAAACAGACCTAGAGACCCATCTTGTTCTCTTTCTGACACATGTGAACACAAGAAAATATCATCCATGAACCAGGAAGAGGATCCTCACCAGACATGGACTCTGCCAACGCCTTGATTTTGAACTTCCCAATCTCCAGAACTGAAAAAATAAATACTGTGAAAAATCAATGTTTGTTGTTTAAGCCACCCGGGCTAGGCATTTTTATCGTGTAGCAGTCAAAACTGACCAAGACAAGAAACATGGAGAAGCAAACAGAAGGCATCGGACGCAGTTCACCTTTTGCCTCTCAGTGTCCATCCTCATCCCATATCTGGGAAAAAAATTCAGAGACTATACAAAGCCCCACCAGCAACTACATCATTATGGGGTGATACCAATGTGATTAAATTCCCAGTGGAAATCTGAAATGTTAGCTGCTACTGCTGTCTCATTTTCCAATTCAATGGAACCATGACTGATTTCTGGAAGAATCATTCCTCCTTTGGGGGCTTCTAAACCCACTGATCCCAAAAACATGGTGACAGAAAGCAAAAGGTCTTCAAGTAGGTTACTTGAAGTAACAGTAAGAGGGACCATTCTTGGACTTTGGCATGCTGGCTATGGTAGAGAGGACACTACATTTGAAGGTTGGTTTAAAGCATACTGAGCAGGGCAATGCCTCAATCTCGTATCGTATTGGCCACCAGCTAGTACTATCCCTGGGCCTTCTGCAAGTCATCCCAGTGCACATCAAGCCAGCATCTGGGTGACAGAGCACATGGAAAGACCAGTGAATTTCACATATACCACACTCCCTTTGCAGCAAAACATCTTTGGAGAAGAAGCAACCTTGTATGGAAAACATGGAAATGGATTATATATTTTCTAATTTCAAGAACAGTGGCTCTGACAGACATGATGCCAGCAGGGAAAGCACACCTCTGTATGCAATATGTGTGTGTCCCTGTGAGGACAAAGCACTGTTCCAGCCAAGATGGGAAGTTCCAGTGTAACCAGCTTGCCACCAGATGACTGACTGCTGCCATATTTAGCATTGGCTGAAGCTGAGCGGAAGCTAGAAGGTGAAGGAGCTTGTTGATACTTCCCATTCATGCCAGGCTTCCGGTGGGGAGGCAGATGAAGAAGGGTAGAGAGTCACACACTGGTTCCTGAAATACCCCCATCCAGGGATTTTGAACTTCAGAGCTCAAAAGTCTGTAACATTTTCACACTTCCAGGCCCTTGTGGCTGCCTCTTCTCCCTCTGTCAAAACAGAGCCCTGTGGAGGACTTTTCTGTCTTGGTGGGGATATAAAGTGTCTCCTCATGTGTTTGCATTTTAACTTGACAATTTAAAGTGCTGCTGTGTG
Source organism: Tarsius wallacei (assembly GCA_963574415.1). NCBI lineage: Eukaryota > Metazoa > Chordata > Mammalia > Primates > Tarsiidae > Tarsius > Tarsius wallacei. Next base: position 13,181 of record CAUYQG010183311.1, read on the forward strand.
AAGTCGGGCTCGTTCCTTTGTGGCCAAAGAGCCAAATCCTTGGGAGCAGCGAGTGGTATTTGATTTGACTTCTTGATGCTTGAGAACCACACCTGGGGTTGGTTTTAGAGACATTTCAGGGAAGCCTGATTTACGGCAATTTTTAGCCTATTTTCATAAAACAAACAAAGAAGAAGTTGTTCAACGCTAGGCTCTGCTGGGTTCTAGAGGGTATGACCTGGAGCAATTTGCCAACCTGTGGGGAGAGTCAACTGTTCCTTTCTGTAAAATAGGAATAAGAGTGACTGTCCCCCAGGGTTGTAAGGAAGTTAAACATGAGAGTGCAGGTCATGTCACAGTGATGTTCCAGTGAATGTTAACTGGTCTCCTCTGGTCACACCAATGACCCCGTAATCCACCAGACCCCACTGGTAATAACTGCATCGTCCCTTGTGTCTTCACAAACCCATACAGTCAATAGTCAATTTTGTCAAGGGGTCTCAAGGTCTCAGCCTCAAAAAGGAAGCTGATCATGAAAAAACCAGAGATCAAACTGTGGCTTTTTTTCCAGTCAAATCCACGATATCACTCTGTGAAGATGCAATTCATTATTCTCAGGATGATGCCATTAGTCTTAATGACCTGTTGAGGACTTCTGAGCAATGTCTCTGAATAAAGCTTCAAGGACTAGGGTCAAAACCACCCCCTGCTTATGTCTCATCACCTCACCTCCAACCCCAGTCATGCACTTTCAGTTTGCACACATGATTCCTAAATTCATCTTGAGGAGCACTGTTTAGTGATTTGCCATCATGGCTCTTAGCTAAGAGTTGAGCCTGCTTCCCCCGGCAGGAAAAATAGGCCAAGGTGAAGATCAAAGGCAAGGAGCTGGTGTCCCTCAGGAATATAGACTGATGGCTTGAAATAGCTTGAACTGAGCAATCTCTGGGCATCGCCTACAGAGTTTAATGATGTACCAAGAGGACTGATTTTGTGTCCCTTCTAAGGGGTACATGACAGCAAACTGGTTCTCCCATGAACCACTCTCCAACTGAATATTTATAATACTCATAATAGCTTAAGAATTGCTACTATGCCTATCCAACAGCCATCCTTGACTTTCTTCATTGATGGCAGAGGAATACCTCCTACTAGGAAAAAAGGCCAGATACTCACTTTCCCAGACACCCTTTCAGCATGTGACCAATAGAACCAGAGGTAAGTCAGCTAAAAGCTTGTTGGGAGGATTTTTCTCTGTATAAAAGAGTAAACACAGAGGAGGAGCATCTCATGCCTGTGTTTGGACAGAACATGTGACAACATAATGTCAATTTAGTGATCAAGACAGCAAAGCTGAGAGGATCACAGAGAAGTCATACTGGAATCTTGACACAGTTTGGTTGGTGCACTAACCGGCCCTGGGGCTGCCCACCACAGAACTTCCTGTTGTATGAGATAATCAGTGCCCTCTGTTGCAGACGATTGTAGTTGGTGGTTGCAGACATAGTCGTTTACCTATGCAAACACATTCATCCACATTCCTTGCTAAAGGAACCACAATTCTGTTCATCTGGGCAGAGATCTTCAAGCCTGGGGAGGTGAGACCAGCCTCCATGCTAAGAGGGGCACATAAACCATCCCAGATGGAGGGGAATACTCTTCCAGAGCACTCTAGGAAATATTCTTCCCTAATAAGAATACCATGTGAGCAGGCAGCTTCCACTTCCTTCTGCCGCTTTGAAAATGTTGTGTGAGGATGAGCTGCTGAGGATGTAGCTGCTTTCTTAGGATCACAAGAAGATGGGAAAAAACGGTAGAGGAAGCGTCTTTCTTTGAGCTGCTAAACTGACCCGCAAATCACCTACCTTTAGGGTTTTCACTTAAAACCAACTAGTAGTATTTGGTTGTCACCATGGGTTGGGCATTTCCCTGCCAAAGGGAAGTTGAAGTGCTCAAGCTTAGTCCTGGGCCCAGGGGAGGGAGTGGGAGAGGGCAGGTGGATTTTAAGAGTGATGTGGATTTGCTTTCCAGTCTAAACAAAGGGGACACATGTCACATTTTTAGAGAAAAAGGGGGTATTGAAATGGACCACAATATCCAGTCAAGTGAGAGAAACATTCCTTTGATTAAGAGATTTGTAAGACTCTGAAACCCCAGGCAGCCCAGAATGGCAGTCTGGTCATGGGGTATGGCACGGGGTAGATGTCCCAGATGACCACTGGAGTGACCGGGGCCAAGAGGACAGGGGTTTCAGCACCACCAGGGGTGGAGCCTGGGCACCTAGTGGCCTGGGGGCTACCTCATGAATGGCAGGAAAGGAGAGGCAGCTGTTCCCCCTGAGTGGCTGGACAGGGCCATCTTTGGACAGTAGAAGAAAGAAAAGCAGAGATTAATTTCAGGGATTTGCTGGTGAAGGTAGGCAGCAACTCTGTTTTGTTACCCAGGTTTGCAGTCCTGGACTGCACCACCAGGCTGGTGTGGTTTGGGAAAATGATAGATGTTCATATGTTTGCCGTCATCTGCCCAGCTAGTCTGTAAGCACCTTGAAGGTAGGAATTGCTTGTTACATTTCTAATTTCCCTGTGTGTGAGCATCAAATACTTGTTTTTTTTTTTACACTTAATTCAGTAAATATTTGTTGAGTCCACACTCTGCCCTAGCCACTATGCCAGGCACTGGGGACACAGCAAGGAACATTTGCAGAAAAGAGGATTAAGTGAGTCAACCCAGGCTAACTTGAACCTCTGGGATTGTACCTGTAGAGGTTTCTGCACTGATCTTTGTCAACCACTAGAGGGCAGAAGAGGAGACCCCTTTCCTGGCACCATCCTCAGAGGCAAAGCACCAGGAACATGAGACCAAGCTAGGGACTCCAGACCTGACCAGGAAGCAGGTCTGGGAATGGTGCTCCTTGTGATTATTTCTGAGCAGTGTGCTTGGGGGTGGTTTTGTTTTGTTTTTTCCTTCCCAAGGTTCTCTGCAAATTGAAAAATCACTCAGTCATGCTAATTGTGACAGCGTGAGCCCTCTGTCAAATCACTGCAGCGTCTGTGCTCTGGGGAGCATTGTCTTTTAAGCTGTAAAATGTCATCTTTGACAATAATGAACATCTTCCACCAGCACAAGAATGCACCAGGGTCTTCCCAAGAAAACAGAACGGGCAGTTTCCAGGGGGAGCAGTCCCCCTCACCTTCAAATTGATCTAATTATGAAATAACTGGATTTTCCTTAGCTGATAGAGATGATGGGGAGAAATCTGTTTCCTCCATGAGCCAGAGCTTCAGACAGTTTCTCAGTCCTTGGGCAATTGTGGTTGAGTAATGACTGAACAGCTCTGGGTATTGAGCACTAGCCCTATGCCTTGGTTGTCTTCTCAATTTTCTCGTCTTTTTATGTGTATTAACCTCTAAGCAAGGTTGCTCCATAACAAATAGAAAAATCTTGAGTCTTTGTTTTCCCTCTTGTGTTGCTTGAAGTGATCCCTGTCTGCCATGGAGTGAGCCCAAGTTTGCCACTAGGGACTGAATGGCAGGGATTTCTGGAGCATCTATCTGCATGATGTAGGGAACCTGCGGGCATTTGGGGCAGAAGAGAGTAGAGCTCTGAGGTGTGCCGAGTTGAGTTCCCAGGAGTCAGAGGAAAAGTTGGAAAGACTGTAGTCTTATTTATGTATGACCTCATGACTCAGGTGACTGAGAGGCTTTCCATGGAATCACTCACATAAATGGCTTGCTCTGTTATTTTGGAATTATATCTTAAGTATTTTAGAAAAATGTCAAAGCAATACATATGAGGGGGACCCAAAAAACTCCAGAATGTATTTTTAAAAATTGTGTACTTATTCTTACATGTTTAAACTTCAGTCATCTTCAAAGTACTCTCCATTTTATGTAAGACACCAATAAAGACACTTTTTCCACTGCTCAAAACAGTTTTTGAACTCATCCATGGTGATGCCTTTTAGTGCTTCTGCTGTTTTTTGTTTCACCTCTTCCATATCAGCAAAACATTTCCCTTTGAAGACTTTTGTCATATGAGGAAATAAAAAAAAAGTCACTTGGGGTGAGATTGGGTGAATAGGGAGGATAGGGTATGGGGTCATGCCATTTGGGTTAAAAACTGCCGAACACTCAGTACAATGTGGGCATGTGGGCTCATAAATCACCCATCATGAAATGGGCAAACATGTTGAAAGAATCTCTAAAAACAAATTCACTGGAGCCAAACACGGCCTTTCACAACCACTCTAGCTGGTACACTGATGCTGATGGGTTCCTAGAATACTTAGATAGTGGGGGAAGCCTGTACTACAAAGGGTCCACCCTCCAGAAGACAATTCTGATTTTTTGGATCCCCCCCTTTGCATAATTGAAAGAGGCTTATCTCCAAGTATTCACTGGCCAAGTTGCCAAGTATTGGCCATTGTCCAGACTCTGGGAGAATTGGAATGTCAGTTGGTGGTGAGTATGAAGCTAGACTACTTAGTTATGAGTCTGTGTAGGGTACAGGGCCATGGGAATATTTGAGTTGAATCTTGAGTTTTATTTCTGAATTAGAAATGTGTTTCTCCATTGAAAATCATTTCATATTTTTAGAGGGAATGACATGTGGAAAGTATAAACAGAACATTTAACTACGATTGCTTAAGAAATTCTCCTGAAAAACCATTTCAAGTAGAAAGTGGTATTATATGGTCAGGCTAGGGCAAGAAAAATGAAATATACTAAGGTCCTGAAGTGAGGAGAACGGGAGAAACACACCGTGATTCTTTGCAGGAATCAGATGTGCTAGAAGTGTCCTGTTGTGATCACTTTGTCTTTTCTGTTAACTTCACATACCATGCACCTCCCATCCCCTAGCATATCTGCCAGCTCAGAAGCTCTCAGACAGGTCTTGATGTCCATCTTCAGTGCTCTGCCTTCAGTGCTGAGTGGCATCTTGCAGCACTGGCTGGCCCCGCGGCTGTCCCTTCCTGTCAGCTGTTGACAAATGCTGCCCTTTGGGTGATGCTCACCTCCCTGCAGAGTGGGGACTGGAGATGGCATCAAAAACCGCTGAACTGTGACAATGGGCATGGCCAGGATCACAGAGGGCATTGCCCGCCATGTCCTCCTCTGCCCGCCAACCACTCCTCCCTTCTCCATCATCTAAGGTCGAGAGAAGGACAGTTTGACTCTCTGCAGTGGGCTTTTCTGCCTGCCTGGGCACCCTCCCCAGCCCAGCATCCTTCTAGAAGGTTAGAAACAGATGCAGGCCAGCATGGAGCCATTTGACATGGGAGTTGCTTATCTGGAACACCAAGCCCAGGCAAGAGAAACACCAGAAGTGTCACCTGTTTTCTTGGCCCAGGTGTTTCTCTTTTGCAATGTCTAGAAGAATTCTTTCATTTGATTCTACTTTTTCTATTGACATATAATGTGCATAAAATGTCTAAGATGTACTTAGGAGTACATGAACTTATACGTGTAGACTTCTATATAACTCTCACCCAGAAGTTTCCCTTTTTCTCTTCCTAGTCAATAGTCTTACAGGCAACCACTGTTATGACCTCCATCCCATCAGTTAATTTTTCCCGCTTTGGACATTCTATGGATGGAATTACACAACAGCCATATTTTTGTGTCTGGCTTCTGTGCGGCCATGAAACACTCTTGTGTGTGTCTTTTATGGGGAATGGACACTTTCTCCAGAGTACGTAATAAGAGTGAAATCACTGGGCCATGGGTTTGAAGAATTTTTTTTTTTTTTTTGAGTTGGAGTCTTACTCCGTCACCCAGACACATGCTTAAGTTAACGGAATTAAAATAAATTCTTCAAGCTGGGCTCGGTGGCTCAGCCTATAATCCCAGCGCTTTAGGAGGCTGAGGTGAGTGGATTGCCTGAGCCCGCA